>ONZH01021114.1:0-86433 GCA_900303285.1 Rhinella marina
CCTGACTTTTTTCTGGTGGTTTAATATATGACTACATAAGCAGTTAGTCATATATTAAACACCAGAAAAAAAGTCAGGAGTACATCGGTTTTGTGGAGGAAGCGTTGGGTTATGTTTTGACCCATAATGCTTTTTTGTTTAATGGCCAATGGTTCCACAATTATCTGAAACAGCCATGGGGACACCGTATCATGCACCTTTGCCAACCTCTTCCTGGCGTATTTTGAGGAGAAGTATGTGTTCACCATTAGCAACAGATTTGTGCAGAACATTAAACTGTTTATGAGATTTGTTGATGACATATTCATAATATGGCGAGGTACTGAAATCCAATTTAGGGAATTTGTGTCCTATTTAAATGATGAAAATGAGATGAATATGGGATTCACTAGTGATATACATCAGAAAGAATTAGAATTCCTGGATGTGAAGGTCTCCATACAGGATAGTAAAATAGTGACTAATGTATACAGAAAAGAGACAGCCACGAATTCCCTGTTGCATTTCAGAAGCTCCCATCTAGAGATGAGCGAGCATACTCCTCCGAGCTTGGTGCTCGTTCGAGTATTAGGGTACTCGTAAGTGCTCGCTGCTCGGACGAGTATCTCGCCATACTCGAGGAAATGGCAACTTCCGCATTGTGCTTTTTTGGCGCCTATAAACACAGCCAATCACAAGCCAGGAGACTCTGCGGTACACCCAGCATCACGTGGGGCCCTTACATGTCGATAGCAGGGGTTGGCTGGCCTGATCAGGTGACCCTGGAATATACTAGTGACTGGCCGCGGTGCTCGGCTCAGATGCCGTCTGGATGTCGTTAAGGATAGAGCTGCTGCCTTTCAGGGACAGTGTTAGGGCCTGAATTTAGTTCTCTGTTAGGCAGGAATCACCCACAAAGAACCCAACAGCCCTTCTAAGGGCTAGAAGAAATTTTTTTTTTGTCTCCTGGCTTGGCTGGCTGGCTGGCACTAGTAGTGCAGCTATCGCCATATCTAACCCTGTTTTTTTTTTATTGTTCTATCTCAGTGATACAAATCCATTGCACACAGCAGTGTGGAACCATTCTGTGTGTCACAGTTCAGCACACTCACTCCAATCCATATATACTGTCCAGGTGACACTTTCTGTACGTCACAGAATACAACCAAGTCATTTGCTACCAATAACGTATACAGCTTGATCCAGAAAACTCTCTGTGCGACATTTGTCTGGGTCGCAGTCTAAATAGCCACCGTTAACAGGGTGTCAGTCAGTTCTACCATAGTTCCTGCACGTCACGTTCCCAAAAAAACAAATTAAAAAATATAAAAAACAAAATATAAAAAAATAGTTTTTCAGTTGTTTTAGCTCAGTGATACAAATCCATTTTACTCAGCTGCGTGTAACCTTTCTGTGTGTCACAGTTCAGCACACTCGCTCCGATCCGTATATACTGTCCAGGTGACACTTTCTGTACGTCACAGAATACAACCAAGTCATTTGCTACCAATATCATCTACAGCTTGATCCAGAAAACTCTCTGTGCGACATTTGTCTGGGTCGCAGTCTAAATAGCCACCGTTAACAGGGTGTCAGTCAGTTCTACGATAGTTCCTGCACGTCACGTTCCCAAAAAAACAAAATTTAAAAAAAATATAAAAAACAAAATTAAAAAAAATTAGTTTTTCAGTTGTTTTAGCTCAGTGATACAAATCCATTTTACTCAGCTGCGTGTAACCTTTCTGTGTGTCACAGTTCAGCACACTCGCTCCGATCCGTATATACTGTCCAGGTGACACTTTCTGTACGTCACAGAATACAACCAAGTCATTTGCTACCAATATCATCTACAGCTTGATCCAGAAAACTCTCTGTGCGACATTTGTCTGGGTCGCAGTCTAAATAGCCACCGTTAACAGGGTGTCAGTCAGTTCTACGATAGTTCCTGCACGTCACGTTCCCAAAAAAACAAAATTTAAAAAAAATATAAAAAACAAAATATAAAAAAAAATAAGTTTTTCAGTTGTTTTAGCTCAGTGATACAAATCCATTTTACTCAGCTGCGTGTAACCTTTCTGTGTGTCACAGTTCAGCACACTCGCTCCGATCCGTATATACTGTCCAGGTGACACTTTCTGTACGTCACAGAATACAACCAAGTCATTTGCTACCAATATCATCTACAGCTTGATCCAGAAAACTCTCTGTGCGACATTTGTCTGGGTCGCAGTCTAAATAGCCACCGTTAACAGGGTGTCAGTCAGTTCTACGATAGTTTCTGCACGTCACGTTCCCAAAAAAACAAAATTTAAAAAAAAAAATTAGTTTTTCAGTTGTTTTAGCTCAGTGATACAAATCCATTTTACTCAGCTGCGTGTAACCTTTCTGTGTGTCACAGTTCAGCACACTCGCTCCGATCCGTATATACTGTCCAGGTGACACTTTCTGTACGTCACAGAATACAACCAAGTCATTTGCTACCAATATCATCTACAGCTTGATCCAGAAAACTCTCTGTGCGACATTTGTCTGGGTCGCAGTCTAAATAGCCACCGTTAACAGGGTGTCAGTCAGTTCTACGATAGTTCCTGCACGTCACATTCCCAAAAAAACAAAATTTAAAAAAAAAAAATAAGTTTTTCAGTTGTTTTAGCTCAGTGATACAAATCCATTTTACTCAGCTGCGTGTAACCTTTCTGTGTGTCACAGTTCAGCACACTCGCTCCGATCCGTATATACTGTCCAGGTGACACTTTCTGTACGTCACAGAATACAACCAAGTCATTTGCTACCAATATCATCTACAGCTTGATCCAGAAAACTCTCTGTGCGACATTTGTCTGGGTCGCAGTCTAAATAGCCACCGTTAACAGGGTGTCAGTCAGTTCTACGATAGTTCCTGCACGTCACGTTCCCAAAAAAACAAAATTTAAAAAAAATATAAAAAACAAAATATAAAAAAAAATAAGTTTTTCAGTTGTTTTAGCTCAGTGATACAAATCCATTTTACTCAGCTGCGTGTAACCTTTCTGTGTGTCACAGTTCAGCACACTCGCTCCGATCCGTATATACTGTCCAGGTGACACTTTCTGTACGTCACAGAATACAACCAAGTCATTTGCTACCAATATCATCTACAGCTTGATCCAGAAAACTCTCTGTGCGACATTTGTCTGGGTCGCAGTATAAATAGCCACCGTTAACAGGGTGTCAGTCAGTTCTACGATAGTTTCTGCACGTCACATTCCCAAAAAAACAAAATTAAAAAAAAAATTAGTTTTTCAGTTGTTTTAGCTCAGTGATACAAATCCATTTTACTCAGCTGCGTGTAACCTTTCTGTGTGTCACAGTTCAGCACACTCGCTCCGATCCGTATATACTGTCCAGGCGACACTTTCTGTACGTCACAGAATACAACCAAGTCATTTGCTACCAATATCATCTACAGCTTGATCCAGAAAACTCTCTGTGCGACATTTGTCTGGGTCGCAGTCTAAATAGCCACCGTTAACAGGGTGTCAGTCAGTTCTACGATAGTTCCTGCACGTCACATTCCCAAAAAACAAAATATTAAAAAAAAAAGTTTTTCAGTTGTTTTAGCTCAGTGGTACAAATCCATTTTACTCAGCTGCATGTAATCTTTCTGTGTGTCACAGTTCAGCACACTCGCTCCGATCCGTATATACTGTCCAGGCGACACTTTCTGTACGTCACAGAATACAACCAAGTCATTTGCTACCAATATCATCTACAGCTTGATCCAGAAAACTCTCTGTGCGACATTTGTCTGGGTCGCAGTCTAAATAGCCACCGTTAACAGGGTGTCAGTCAGTTCTACGATAGTTCCTGCACGTCACGTTCCCAAAAAAAACAAAATGTAAAAAAAAAATATAAAAATCAAAATATAAAAAAAAAAGTTTTTCAGTTGTTTTAGCTCAGTGATACAAATCCATTTTACTCAGCTGCGTGTAACCTTTCTGTGTGTCACAGTTCAGCACACTCGCTCTGATCCGTATATACTGTCCAGGCGACACTTTCTGTACGTCACAGAATACAACCAAGTCATTTGCTACCAATATCATCTACAGCTTGATCCAGAAAACTCTCTGTGCGACATTTGTCTGGGTCGCAGTATAAATAGCCACCGTTAACAGGGTGTCAGTCAGTTCTACGATAGTTTCTGCACGTCACATTCCCAAAAAAACAAAATTAAAAAAAAATTAGTTTTTCAGTTGTTTTAGCTCAGTGGTACAAATCCATTTTACTCAGCTGCGTGTAACCTTTCTGTGTGTCACAGTTCAGCACACTCGCTCCAATCCGTACAATCTGTCCAGGTGACACTTTCTGTACGTCACTTAATTCTACCAGACTGAACAAGTTTGTGGGTTTCAGTACACCAGGCCCGTTTAATTTTTTTTTTATATCATACACTTATATACAAAAAATGTTGAACCCCAGGGCTAAGGGTCGAGGACGAGGGCATGGGCGTGGGCATTCAATTACTGCAGGGGGCAGAGGCCGTGGTCCTGGGCAGGGTGAGACAGTACCTGCTGATGAGGCAGCAGGGGAATTCCGCAGAGCTACACTCCCTAGCTTCATGTCTCAACTTACAGGGACACGTGGTAGAGGACTGTTGAAACCACAACAGTGCGAACAGCTGATCTCGTGGATTGCGGACAATGCTTCAAGTAATTTGTCCACCAGTCAGTCTTCCACGCAGTCCACCCACGTTACCCAAGGGAGCACTCCTATGGCTCCTCCACCTCAACCTCCTTCCCCCCAGTCTGCCCCCTCCCAGGAAAATTTGGAATGCGATCCGGCATACTCTCAGGAACTGTTTTCTGGACCCTTCCCAGAGTCACAAACCACTTCTCAGGTTGCTGCTGACCTCGTTCCCGATGCCCAAGTTTTCCAACTGTCGCAGTCTGTGGGTGATGATGATGATGATGACAATGTTGACTTAGTGGAAGAAGTTTGTAAAGAGGTGTCGGACGATGAGGAGACACGGTTGTCAGACAGTGGTGAAGTTGTTGTTAGGGGAGGAATTCCGAGGGGGGAGCAGACTGAGGAATCGGAGGATGACGAGGTGACTGACCCAAGCTGGGTTGATATGCCGAGTGAAGACAGTGCTTCTGAGGCGGAGGCGAGTGCTGCACCAGAACAGGTTGTAAGAGGCAGTGGTGTGGCCAGAGGGAGAAGCAGGGCCAGAGCTGGTGCATCAGCAGCAACTGTTTCACGTAGTGAAGCTCCCGTGGCGAGGCCTAGATGTTCGCAAGTCTGGAGGTTCTTTAAAGAAAGTGAGGATGACCGACGGACTGTGGTGTGCAACCTGTGCCACACCAGGATCAGCAGGGGTGCCACCACTACTAGCCTAACCACCACCAGCATGCGCAGGCATATGAGTGCTAAACACCCCACTCAATGGAACCAAGGCCGTTCACCACCTCCTGCGGGTCACACCACTGCTCCTTCCCCTGTGTCACTCGCTGCCTCTGCTAGTCAACCCCCTGCGTCACTCGCTGCCTCTGCTAGTCAACCCCCTGCCCAGGACCCCGGCACGAGCGCCTCCCGCCGGAAAACCACACCTTCGCCTCCACGATCCTCCACAGTGTCCACCAACGTGTCCCAGCGCAGCGTTCAGCTGTCTTTACAGCAGACGCTGGAGCGCAAGAGGAAATACAGTTCCACCCACCCACATGCCCAAGCCCTCAACGTCCACATCTCCAAATTGCTTAGCCTGGAGATGCTGCCCTATAGGCTGGTAGAGACCGAGGCCTTTCGAAATCTCATGGCGGTGGCTGCCCCTCGGTATTCCGTCCCCAGCCGCCACTATTTTTCCCGATGTGCCGTCCCAGCCCTACACCAGCACGTGTCACAGAACATCATCCGTGCCCTGACCAACGCTGTTTCTGAGAAGGTCCACCTAACCACGGACACGTGGACAAGTGCTGCCGGGCAGGGACACTATATCTCACTGACGGCACATTGGGTTAACTTGGTGGAGGCTGGGACCGAGAATGACCCTGGGGCCGCTCATGTACTGCCCACACCGAGGATTGCGGGGCCTACCTCGGTCACGGTCTCTCAGACGTACTATGCCTCCTCCTCCTCCGACCCCTCCTCCTCCACCGAATTACCATCCGTGGGCACGGCGCCTTCAGTCGGTAGCTCTAGGCGCAGCAGCAGTGCCGTGGGTAAGCGCCAGCAGGCGGTGCTCAAACTGCTGAGCTTAGGTGACAAAAGGCACACCGCCCAAGAGCTGTTACAGGGCATCACGGCGCAGACCGATGTGTGGCTGGCACCGCTGAACCTCAAGCCAGGCATGGTTGTGTGTGACAACGGGCGTAACCTGGTGGCGGCTCTGCAACTCGGCAGACTGACACATGTGCCATGCCTGGCCCACGTGTTCAATCTAATAGTTCAGCGGTTCCTCAAGACATACCCCAATCTGTCTGATTTGCTCACCAAGGTGCGCCGCATCTGTGCGCATTTCCGCAAGTCGACCACAGATGCTGCCACTCTCAGGGCAGCGCAGCGCCGCCTACAACTGCCCGCTCACCGACTGTTGTGCGACGTGCCCACGAGATGGAATTCCACATTAAACATGTTATCCAGAGTTTACCAGCAGCGCAGAGCGATTGTAGACTGCCAGATGTCATCTTCCACCAGAACTGGTAGTCAGGTCTCTCAGATTCCTCAAGTCTACAATGAGGAGTGGACGTGGATGTCTGATATCTGCCAGGTGTTGAGCAACTTTGAGGAGTCAACACAGATGGTCAGCGGCGATGCCGCCATTATCAGCCTCACCATCCCGCTGCTTTGCCTGTTGAAAAACTCACTGCTCAGCATCAAGTCGGATGCTTTGCGCTTGTCACAAGAGACGGTGGAGGAAGATACGTCGCTTGATAGCCAGAGCACCCTCCGGTCTGTTTCTCAGCGCGTATCGGAGGAGGGGGATGAGGATGAGGAGGAAGAGGAGGAGAATGTCGGCGAGACAGTAGAGGGTACCAGTGCTCAGTCCTTAACTCTTGAGCGTGTATGGGCTGAAGAGGAGGACTTGGAGGAGGAGGAGGAGGAAATGGAGAGTCAGGCCAGTGAGGAGAGGGAATTCTTGCGTGTTGGGACTCTGGCGCACATGGCAGACTTCATGTTAGGCTGCCTATCCCGTGACCCTCGCGTTAGAAGAATTTTTTCAAACACCGATTACTGGGTGTTCACTCTCCTGGACCCACGGTACAAGCAGAACCTTTCCACTCTCATCCCTGCAGAGGAAAGGAGTATGAGAGTGAATAGATATCAACAGGCCCTGGTGCACAAGCTGAAACAATTCTTCCCATCTGACGCCGCTAGCGGCAGAGGGCATGGTTCTGTGGGCCAAGTAGCGGGGGAGAGGAGGCGAGCAGGCAGCTTGTCCAGCACTGGCAGGGGAACGCTCTCCAAGGCCTTTGCCAGTTTTATGTCACCCCAGCAAGACACTGTCACCTGTCCCCAGTCTAGGCAGAGTAGGGGGGAGCTGTACAGAAAGATGGTGAGGGAGTACCTAGCTGACCATACCAACGTCCGTAGCGATCACTCTGCTCCATACAACTACTGGGTTTCAAAGCTGGACACGTGGCCTGAACTGGCGCTGTACGCCTTGGAGGTGCTGGCCTGCCCTGCCGCTAGCGTGCTGTCAGAGCGGGTATTCAGTGCAGCTGGTGGCGTCATCACCGATAAGCGTACACGCCTGTCAACTGACAGCGCTGACAGGCTGACGCTTATTAAAATGAACAAAGCCTGGATTTCACCGGAATTCAAATCTCCTCCGGGGGAAAGCAGCTAAAGATTTAAATAACTTATGTATCCGATTCCTCTTCTCTACTCCTCCTCCTACTCCTCCTCCTCCTACATATCGTCTTTGCCTAACGCTGACCCAAAAAACGCCATTTTTTAGAGGTCCAACTGGCACTCTTTTAGCACAATTTTTCAGGAGGGCCCCCTACAGGCCCTCTATTCAAACAATTTTTCCAGAGGTCCACCTACAGGCCCTCTCTTCAAACAATTTTTCAGGAGGGCCCCCTACAGGCCCTCTATTCAAACAATTTTTCCAGAGGTCCACCTACAGGCCCTCTCTCCAAAAAATTTTTCCGGAGGTCCACCTACAGGCCCTCTCTTCAAACAATTTTTCCGGAGGTCCACCTACAGCCCTCTGTCCAAACAATGTTTCCAGAGGTCCACCTACAGGCCCTCTCTCCAAACAATTTTTCCGTAGGTCCACCTACAGGCCCTCTCTTCAAACAATTTTTCCGGAGGTCCACCTACAGGCCCTCTCTCCAAACAATTTTTCCGGAGTTCCACCTACAGGCCCTCTGTCCAAACAATTTTTCCGGAGTTCCACCTACAGGCCCTCTCTCCAAACAATTTTTCCGGAGGTCCTCTCTCCAATTCCAGTTTCCAGTTTTATTTGCGCAAACTGCATACATTTTTATTTTTGGGATAGGTGTGAAAAATAATATTACTTGCGAATCTATATTGCCCAACATTGGATACGGTAGCAAGTAGAAGACCAAACACATGCTGCCCACAGGGTTCCGCAAATTCCTGGTCCACCCGCAAATTCCTTGTCCACAATGTCAAGGAGGTCGAGGTTCTGTGGATGAGCAACAAGTCCTTCTGTACTGAAATCGCCGACAAAGTCTCCATCTAAGAACCTACAGACCATTGTGGAGAGAGCGGCACAGCTCGCCATCAAAGTGACGAACCCCAACGCCAGACTGCGCAGAGAAGATAACGAATAAATATCTCTGTGGTTATTTTTGCTAAATAAAAGTTAAATAAACCCCCCAAAAAATTCATCTGTTCCTGTGCCTGATCCACCCAAGTTGAATCTGTCCCATCATGAGAAATTCCCCCCAAGGAGTCCCCACTGTAACTTGCTTCCCATACAACTACCTCACCCCCCGACACCTGTGTCTCGCCATTGTCCACCACCTCCTCAGACAACACTGGTAAATCCCCACTGTCAGCACACGGAAACAGCAAAAGGTCTTGCGAATTAGGGCAGAGAATGTTCTGGGCTAGCACATCAGGGAAGGGGTGACTATGGGGTTCCAGGGAGTACGTGACCACATGCAATATCCATTTAAAAGTCATGCCACACTTGATGTAGCTCATAATTGACAATTGTACCGGTTGATGCTAAATTTTTAAGTTGGGGTCCTGCGTCGTCATTCTAACTACATCCGGCTGTTGTCACCACCACACACGCTAGCCCCAGGGGGCACTCCCCTGGCTCTTCCAGCTCAACCTCCTTCCCCCCAGCCTGCCCCCCCACCTACAGGCCCTCTCTCCAATTCCAGTTTCCAGTTTTATTTGCGCAAACTGCATACATTTTTATTTTTGGGATAGGTGTGAAAAATAATATTACTTGCGAATCTATATTGCCCAACATTGGATACGGTAGCAAGTAGAAGACCAAACACATGCTGCCCACAGGGTTCCGCAAATTCCTGGTCCACCCGCAAATTCCTTGTCCACAATGTCAAGGAGGTCGAGGTTCTGTGGATGAGCAACAAGTCCTTCTGTACTGAAATCGCCGACAAAGTCTCCATCTAAGAACCTACAGACCATTGTGGAGAGAGCGGCACAGCTCGCCATCAAAGTGACGAACCCCAACGCCAGACTGCTCAGAGAAGATAACGAATAAATATCTCTGTGGTTATTTTTGCTAAATAAAAGTTAAATAAACCCCCCAAAAAATTCATCTGTTCCTGTGCCTGATCCACCCAAGTTGAATCTGTCCCATCATGAGAAAGTCCCCCCCAAGGAGTCCCCACTGTAACTTGCTTCCCATACAACTACCTCACCCCCCGACACCTGTGTCTCGCCATTGTCCACCACCTCCTCAGACAACACTGGTAAATCCACACTGTCAGCACACGGAAACAGCAAAAGGTCTTGCGAATTGGGGCAGAGAATGTTCTGGGCTAGCACATCAGAGAAGGGGTGACTATGGGGTTCCAGGGAGTACGTGACCACATGCAATCTCCATCTAAAAAGTCATGCCACACTTGATCAATCTCATAATTTACGACTGTACCGGTTGATGCTAAATTTTTAAGTTGGGGTCCTGCGTCGTCATTCTAAATCCATCCGGCTGTTATCACCACCACACACGCTAGCCCAGGGGGCACTCCTCTGGCTCTTCCAGCGAAACCTCCTTCCCCCCACCTACAGGCCCTCTCTCCAAACTATTTACCCGGATAGGGGACGTATTAGATATTGTACTGATGTTTTTTGTTTTTCTTCTTTTAATTGCCTCCTGACCTGTGATAGGCAGAGCATGGACACGTCCCCTTAGCTGCAGTGGGAAAGATACTCCCTGGCCAGAGCAAGCTCGTTTTCCGTTTTCCGTGGTGGAAAAATCCATGAACTATAAGGTCCCAAGATAGGGGACGTATACGGTATTAAACTGAGAAGAATCGATACCATACCGGTTATTGCAACAGTTTTGCTAAATCCATTCTGGCTGTTGTCACCACCACACACGCTAGCCCAGGGGGCACTCCTCTGGCTCTTCCAGCGAAACCTCCTTCCCCCCACCTACAGGCCCTCTCTCCATACTATTTACCCGGATAGGGGACGTATTAGATATTGTACTGATGTTTTTTGTTTTTCTTCTTTTAATTGCCTCCTGACCTGTGATAGGCAGAGCATGGACACGTCCCCTTAGCTGCAGTGGGAAAGACACTCCCCTGGCCAGAGCAAGCTCTTTTTCCGTTTTCCGTGTTCGAAAAATCCATTAAATATAGGGTCCCAAGATAGGGGACGTATACGGTATTAAACTGAGAAGAATCGATACCATACGGGTTAAAGCAACAGTTTTCCCAAATCCATTCCGGCTGTTGTCACCACCACACACGCTAGCCCAGGGGGCACTCCTCTGGCTCTTCCAGCGAAACCTCCTTCCCCCCCACCTACAGGCCCTCTCTCCAAACAATTTACCCGGGTAGGGGACGTATTAGATATTGTACTGATTTTTTAATTGCCTCCTGCGATAGACGGGAATGGAACCGGGGTCAACTGCTTGGGAAGCAGCTATGCTCACCACTTTACCACCAACAGCCACAGCAACTGATAAGAACAGATACTAAACTTGATGTCAGCTGCAGTGCCAGCATGAGCAGTGGTGTCACCTGCAGGCGGTGATGGACCTTCGTTGCACCTATTTTGGTGCTTCCCTAACATGTGAAGGGTATTTGCCTCGCCTTTCTTGGTCAGGGTGAGCACAATTGCCATGAGGGTAACCACCAGGCTGTTGCCTGAGAATTTGGGGTAATGGTGGGATTAGGCAGCCTCAGAGGCATCCATGCATGCTGCCCCTGCTGTTTCCTGTCCATTTCCGTGGTGTTTCCATCATTTTCTGAGGTTTCCAGGTTTTCACCCAGCCTTCCCTAGGCAGAGCCTTGGTCCCCCGCAAAAATGCTCGAGTCTCCCATTGACTTCAATGGGGTTCGTTATTCGAAACGAGCACCCGAGCATCGGGAAAAGTTCGACTCGAATAACGAGCACCCGAGCATTTTAGTGCTCGCTCATCTCTACTCTCATCCTTATTATGTTAAAAAAGCAGTACCCCAGGGACAATTTACAAGATTAAGAAGGATAGCAAATAAGGAGAATGATTTTGTAGCACAGTCAAGAGATCTGAAGAAGAGGTTACTGGGGAGAGGCTACCCCGAGAAATTGGTGGATCAATCCTTTGAAAAAGTAGTGCATAAGAATAGTAACCCTATAGATTATCAGAGGGAAAATAGAAAAGAAATGGATAGAGCAGTCTTTTCTTTCAAATATACACCCATGTCCGCGGTGGTAAAAAGGGCGATTTTTAATAATTGGCACATCCTATCAAATGATGACGACCTGAAGGAGAGGGTTAAAAGTCCCCCATTGATTAGTTTCAGGAGAAGTATCACGCTAAGAGATAGGTTAGTAAAAAGTGCATATGATAATAAGGAAGAGAATTGGTTAGGTAAATCAGCCCCACAAGGTAATTACAAGTGCGGACACTGTGTCTCTTGCAAACACGTGTAAAACAAGAAATATTAATATAGGAGGTATTACGCATGTAGTAAGGCAGTTGATAACCTGTAAAACCCAGTATGTAATATATGTAGTATTTTGTCCATACAAAAGGTTCTATATAGGAAAAACTATTAGACCCCTATATATGCGTTTTAGAGAACACAAGAAGTCAATACAAACAGGCAGTGGATCCCCAAGGTTGATTACCATATGAGGGAGGAACATGGAGGTACAGGTGAAGGGTTAATGTGTGCTGGGATTGAGGTAGTGGCCCCGCTAAAATATGGAGGGGATCGTCATAGAACTTTGTTACAGCGAGAGGCCTCTTGGATAATAAGAACAAATGCAATGGGGCCTTTGGGCCTAAATGACAAGAATGATCTAGCAGTGTTTATTTGATTAGAGTCGTTTTAGGAGTTTTTAAATGTATTGTCCTTTGTTACTATGGTGATGACGCCGGAGGCAGCATAAAGTCTGCAGTGTGAGCCGACGTCATCACGCTAGCTGCCAGACGAAGCGTAAGGACGCGCGAAACGGCCGTCGCCGCTGAAATTTTACACTGAGGTATGTATGTTATTTTTGTACAATAAAGCAGCGAGTCAAGATTGGGGTGAGTGCTGCTTCTTACTTACCTTCTACCAATATATGATGTCTTTGAAACTGTGAATGCAGAGCACCACCGATAGCACCGCAAACTGGATGTGACTGTTTGAAGTCTGCAAAATAGCCGCATGTGCCGACTTTACGATTATACCTTCTGATTTATAATATTATGATTGTCTATATTGCCTCCTTCATTCATTTTTCCATCACATTATACACTGCTCGTTTCCATAGTTATGACCACCTTGCAATCCAGCAGCAGTGGCCGTGCTTGCACACTTTAGGAAAAAGCACTAGTCTATGTGCGGTCCCATGGTCCCAGCCACAAGAGAGGCTGGCACTTTTTCTATATTGTGCAAGTACAGCCATCACTTCCAGATTGCAGGGTGGTCGTAACCATGGAGACGAGCAGTGTATAGTGTGCAAAATAGATATCTATACATAGTGGGCCTAGGGACCATTGTTAGGCCCCTGGCTGTCATAGAAACCCAGTGTCACATCACTGGGAGAAGTGGAGTGATAAGGTAAGAGAGGGAGCGCATCCTTCTCGCTAACCATTTAGATGCCACAGTCAGTATTAACAGCAACCACTAAGGGGTTAAACTACTGGAATTGGTAATTAGGCCCCATTCACACGACCGCCATCACATGACCTGAAGGTGTCTCGAGAACAAGACGTTCTTAGATCAGGATCCAGGTGTTGGGGTTGTTGTAGGGGACAAATTAGTAGTAGAATAATGACCATAAATACACGTCAGTTGTACACAAAGCCCAACTAATTTTGACGTATATTTACAGTGGATGGTTCTGAAGTGGCCAGTTTAAAATATATGGCTAAGTGAAATGTGGTAAGTTAATAAACGTGTCCAAAATGGATAAAACTGTGTTGTAATTCAGTTTCTACAAGATGACCGAAATGCGTCAGTGTACTGACGTCTTTTTTGGTAAATAAAAAAAAATAAACCCACAACTGAATAAATATTTGTAACAATACTGATTTAATGGAGAGACATTTGCATCACTAAGTACTGGTCAAATAACCGTGGTATGTGTACGCACATCCTTCATACAGAAACAACTCTTGTGTGCAGCAAAATGACACCATTCCATCATTATTGCTGATATACTTACATACTCAAAGATCAGTGTACTTTTCGATGTGTATCATTCTGTAAGTTATAACCTGTTATTGCTTCATAGTGACTTTTATTATATGTGCAAGATTTATTCTTATGGGAATAGTTTACAGACTATTGCTATCTATTTTTCACACTTATTTATATTTAGGATATATCCAACATTTTTTTGCCTTTTCCTCTGTTGAGTGTATTTATATACAGTACCTGGTTTATTTTACAAGGTATAGATATGTCTCGAGGGATGGTTGTGGGGGATAAACAGCTTATTCTGTCTGCACCCAGAGATTTCATTAAGGAATAGAGATGAGTAAACGTGCTCGAAACGAGCACTGTACCGCTCGGCTCCCCTGGGCTCGCATGGGCGCAGGCAGCCGCTTCCGTCCTCCTGAGGAGGACGGAAGCGGCTGCCTGCGCCCATGCGAGCCCAGGGGAGCCGAGCGGTACAGTGCACGTTTCGAGCACGTTCGCTCATCTCTATTAAGGAACAGACTGAGTACTTTTTCACTGTTTTTAACTTATGTATGTTTGTCTTTATTTTTTGATCTGTAATAAAGTATTGTTATTTTTTCTGATATTTTTTTGGGAGCTTATGCTCGATTTTAGGTTATTTCATGAGTATCTATTGCTCTTTTAAATTAAGAGTAGGGAAATAAAAGATCAAGGAATTATCTGCGTTTGACAGTGACCAGTTTACCGGAAACCAACTAGTTTATGTTATTTGTTTTTTTAATAGCAATTGGAGTAAAATAAAAAAAATAGCAAATAGAATAGCTAAGATAAAATGCAAGCTATAAGTGGATCAGTTTAAATCTGTCAAGCCTGACAAACCATAAAGGGCTAATAGTAATAGGAAAGAAAATTAATGTGAAAACATACTGGAAGCCCCAATGCCTGAAGGGAAAAACGTTAATAGAAAACTCTCAAGTAGCTCTTGCTGATTCAGTAGCTTAAACGTATTGACTTTGTGCAATTCATTTTTGCAGGGACTTTGATGCAGATATCAGAGTATGGCATGACTATAGATTTAAGTGAAAATCTCAATTGAAAGTCTTTGTTCTAAAAGCTGCCGACATCAGCTGGAAAAGTCAGCTCTTCTCTTTTATGGCTGTGTGTTACATGAAAATGTAAAGTTTTTTTTCTGGTTTGCATTAATATCTCCTTTAAAATAATCATTTATGAAGGTAGCTATAATTTTGTATAGGCTTACTTTTACCTTTATTGCTCCTATTATTTGTTATGAACTGGCTAGCTGGGTGTTGCTAGGAGGCAGTGCTGGAGCTGTGGTAGAGAAGTGCATTATGGGTTTGGTTGGATACAACAACAGGAAGTGCTACATACAGGAAGTAAACAAACTGGAGTATTTTGTTTACATGGCGAAAAAGGGGTTCGGAGACCACTACATGAGTATATCTGTTAAAAACCACAAACATAAAAATATAAAGGTGCCTACCTGAATATATTGGACAACCTGTATGTTAATTTGCTCTTACAGTGAGTACATGGAATTCCTTTAATTCTATTAAATGTCCCTAAATATGCTGAATGCACTGTGGCAGTATCACATAATCCACATCCTCAGTCTAGTATCACTTAATCCACTGTACAGTGGGCAGTGAAGGCAACCTGAAATGGCAGTGGCATGTGAGCTGTTGTCATTTAAAGAACAATGACATAAATACGGCAGTAACACAAAGGGACAAAACAGGGTCGCTTCCTGGCAGAGTACATTACTGTCTGGGGCTAAACCCACATCTATTTTATTTTTTTATAATTTATCAAATTAATTCCTGGGTCAAAGGTAAAAGGTGATGTCATTTGCCATACATTTTCCAATTAAGAACACGTTTCAAGGTTTTGGAAGTGCCATCAACCGGGTCTGTATTTTATTGTTTAGGTTTGGTTATTTCTATGTTTCAGAAGGGTGAACCAAAATTCTCTATGTATAATTACATCTGACCCTTCTCCTTTAGCAACCTCTTGGTGTTTGTGTCTGTCTTTGCCAGCTTATACAAGTTTTTTTATTTGCTCTTTTAATAATTTGAATAAAGATATGTTTTGGTACATTTCTGTGTAGATGTTTGTACACAGTGCTCTTGGGTCTTTCCATATAGGAGTTTTTGGCTTTCAGCTCCTGTGATTTAATTGGGGCCCCCAGCTAGTTTTGATAGGTTTTCTGGATTTTATAGTGGTCTTTAAAAGCGTCTTTTCAACATCAAAGTTTAATATTTAGAATCCAATAATTGAATGCATCAATTAAAATATAACACATATAGCCATGTTCATTTCCCCGTAAGCAGGAATAAACAGGGTCCATATATTCCTTAAAAAAAAAGAAAGTCATTACAAGCTTTTTCTTTAGGCAAGGATTCCCTCATCATATTTCACTTTTTGTGTTATGTCATCCCTTCCGTCATTGTTACAAGCAAATCTATAATATGTGAACCGTGAAGTCATACTGCTTAATCTGTATTGCTCTCTCAGTGCCGGGAGCCTATATAAGACAAATAAACATAGTGTGAAATAGTGTTCTTGTACACTTGTATGTATAACAGGAAGGTACAATCATTGGATCTGTTCCTGGTTGATCATGGTGATTACATTGTTACGTATGCTGAAAAAAGACATCAAGTTCAACATTTCCTCATCAATTATACATCGTTAGAAGGGTTTTCCAAGACTAGGTCATGCACTCCTGACCAGCCCATTTGCCCCACAGGTGGTTTTTAATCAGTGCAACTATAAAGCCGAGTGATTCGGCATGCATGTTAGTGTCTGCACTCCTGAACTAGGGGAGGCCTTTCTAGTACCAGAAATGGCAAAAGGCAAGTGGACATTACATGCATGTGGAACAAAACACCCCCTGATTATATGGAAGCCAAGACTGGCACGTAACAGGTAGGACAAAGTGTTAGGTTCCCATTCTGCAGAGACCACCTTGACGATTGTGGTGAATGGGCTCAGATAATTTTGTACAAAATGTATTTGCCAAGAGTCTCTAATTTATTAAACAAGCATAGCATGAGCTTTGGAATATTCTATCACTGTGGCATTTTGTGCTTTATCTGGTAGCGGTGTGCGGCTGCAATTTATGTATTTTCCTTTATCACAGAAAATACCATCTAAAATGTAGCCTTTAATCAATCACATTAAAATATTGGCAATAATAAAAATACTCAAAAAATAATAAATGATACACAAATGGAGGCAATATATTCCGTCATAGGGAAGGCAGTTGATTATATGAGTAGAGGGGCTGTATGAGATGGAAAACAGCTATCCCTAGTATCCGCCCTAATACTAAAAGGCCCTGCTTAAGACGGAATAGCCACCCCAACAGGCGATCCCATACCAGGAACCTCCCACTGTCCCTAGCAAGGCCCTGGTACCAGAAAACCTCCACCTTCTATAGTAACACCACACCAGTGGGAGATGATAATCACAAAAAATAATAACAAAAGATATGTTGGTATACTACAAAACTGGTCAAAAATTATATGAACAATGACATGGACCAATAGATGTACAGAGGTCCCCACTTAAATACAGAATAAAATTCCTACGCGTTTCGCCTCTCAGTCACGGCTCATCAGAGGACTATGAGAACACAAACAACAAAAGGAATAATCTCCAGACCAGAAGATGAATAAAGGACCTATAAGATAAAGCCCATGTTGGTAAGGTTGATAGAATATGTAACACCAAACGAATAGATGCTCAAAATAAAAGGCCTAAAGAATAGGACCAATATCTGAGCCCTATCGGTGGGTGGAGTGGTGTCAGTCATTAAAAAGTACATCAAATATTCCCCACAAGATATAGTAAAAATATCTGGTGTGTCTCAGAGCAACAATAGCTCATAGAAATGCCCAAACACGGTGTAGTTATAGCAAGTTTCAAATATCACCCTATGAAATTTAATCAATCTGAGCAGGAGGACATGTAGACACTAGTATACAAGTGTGAACCCTTCAATGGTCTGGGGGTCACAATCGGGCGGCTATTCTGTCTTAGGCAGGGCCTTTTAGTACCAGGGCAGATACTAGGGATAGCTGTTTTCCATCTCATACGGCCCCTCTACTCATATAATCAACTGCCCTCCCTATCACTGAATATATTTTCTCCATTTGTGTATCATTTATTATTTTTTGAGTATTTTTATTATTGCCAGTATTTTAATGTGATTGATTAAAGGCTATGTTTTAGATGGTATTTTCTGTGGTACCCTATCTTCAGGATAGGTCATCAGTATCTGATTGGTGGGGGTCCCCGCTGATCAGCTGTTTGAGAAGGCAGCGGTGCTCCGGTGAGCGCAGCGACCTTCTCTGAGCTCACCAAACACAGCACTGTACATAGTATAGTGGCTGTGCTTGGTATTGTAGCTCAGCTCTATTCACTTCCATGAGTCTACGTTGCGCCTAGGCCATGTGACTGATGAACATGTCATCACATGGCCTAGAAAAAGCTAGAGAAGGCCGTGGCACAAATGCGAGCATACAATTGTCAGATCCCTGCCGATCAGATACTGATAACTAGCGATGAGCAAAGCCAGCTCCGGATCCTAGATCCGAAGTCGCTTCACTCAAAACATCGGATTAATGCTGTATGGAGATCCGTCATACATTTCTTTACCATTTTAGTTTTTCAAACAGATGAAACCACTATCAACTTGTAATGATGGAGATTGCATCAAATCACAATGGTAAAAGTACATGCACTTCTTTAAAACCAAATGAGTTTTGTATAGATGGGGGTTTTCCAAATTGTGTTTAATTTCTCAGAAATACTCTGTGTAAACTGAGCTTTATTGTTAGATTGATAACCCTCAAGGCCATGTGTAATTAGATAAGAAACTAGCCCCTTTTTAAATGTTCATGTATAGTAGTAAAATGCCCTACCTGAAAAAATAGTACAGCATGTACAGTATATTGCATATTCCTTTGCTATATTGCTGTCTAAATTGTCCTTCCTTCACACATTAAAAATGTCTTCTTGTTCTTTCTAAAGTTCTTGGAAGTTGGAACACATAAATCTTTCACTAATTCTTTGTATTCACCACATAAACGATATTGAAAAGGTACTGGTGCACATACACATCATATTCAAAATCTATAGGCAGTAATATAGAGTTGGACCTTTACAGCTAAAACAGTATTCCCTGTTCTGTGAAGGCTTTCTAAAAGACTTTCAAGTGTGAAGAACATTTGTGAGGTCAGACACTGATATTGGAGAAAAGGGTCTGGCTCGCAATTTTTCTTGAAGTTCATCCCGTAGGTGTTTGATGCAGTTGAGGTTGATCTCCTGGCATTCGCTAAATCCAGATCCATCCATAATATTGCCAGATAGAGAGGCATGATTTGTCACTCCACATCACATGTTTACACTGCTCCTGAGTCTAACATGCTGTACACCACTGCATTATGCCTGGCGTTGTAAGGCTTGCACGTAGCTTCCATTGATGTAGCCATATAAGGGCATGTTTTTTGCGAGACAAGTTGTGGTTTTATTGGTGCCATTTTGGGGTACACATATCTTACTAATTAACTTTTATTAACTCTTTCTGGTAAAAACAACAATACTGCCATTGAGTTTTTAATTGATTTTGGCATTCATTTTTTGGCATAAATAACAATAACTGTTATATTGGGTTAGTATGATAATAGCAATGCCTAATACATACAGTTTTTAATGTTTTGGCATTGCCACATCCCAGGACCCGTAACTCTTTTATTATGCTTTCTATGTATTTGGTAGTTGTGTGAGAGCTGTATTTTTTCGTTGGTATCATTTTGGGGTACATACCACTTTGTTATAGCCTTTTATTCCATTTTTTGGTGGCAAAAAGTAGCAGTTTTAGCATTTTTTTTAAATGGCATTCACCATTGTATGACATTTGTGTAGTGCAGGTCATTATGAACATGCCAATACCAAATATGTGGAAGACAGTTGGACTATACTAGGCAATCTCTTCATTACTTCTAAAATACATTGCACTGTTCATGCAGTGTAATGTATTTTACTGTCAGTGCAGCCTGCTGAGAGGTGCAGCCTGCTGAGACATGCTAGAGGCAGGCCTGGGGCCTTCACTAGGCTATGTTCTTCATGCACAAACATTGGAACCCTGCATTCTCATTCGTTGGGTGCCAATGGTAGACAGAGGGAGTCCACACCTTATGTAACTGCTTACATGGCAATAGTGTCCGCGTCATCTAAGGGGTTAAACGGTCCTCATAGGGGATTCAGTCAGTGTAAGCTTCTAGCAGAACTGTGCCTCTCGTGGAAGAGCCAAGCCCCTGCTCTCCACTGCACGGGAGACCAGTGCAGTGCTTAGACCGGGATGCAATAAAAAGGCGGCAGACCAGTCTAAGGCCTCTTAGAGACCACCATAAAAAGATGTATGGGTGATCACTAAACGGTGTGTCCCCAATAATTTTCTCTATAAAGTTAATATATCTATATAAACATATTGTAAATAAGATCACCTCTAAGACATAATTTTTCCAATCTGAACAGGCCCGCTTTTCAAGACTTTCATTATACGTAAGTGAGATTTCCCATCCCAATTAGATAGCAGAACTTGAATTTTGAAATGATGCCAGTATTGAAAAATCATAACCTTTTGGAACAAAAATAATACGTAATAAATATAATAAATCAGGTCTAAATACAGGAGAGCAATATTATTTGCTACAACATTTTACATTTAAATTATCCATTGCAATGATATAACTTTAACCTTAAATTTAGTTAGCTTTAACTTCAATAAAGCATGTCAGTTCCTTGGACTTTCACATCCCGTTGGAAGTAAAGCTTCCAAGTTGCAACTTGCTTCCTTGTGCTGATTGAATATTTCTGTTGTAAAGAAAAACATGACCTTTGTGGTTATTAAAGAGAAGATTCTAAACAGCACTGAGCAATGTAATGAGGTTGGAGGTTGGGAGAATTCTGTGTTTCAATGTCACTATGAATAATGCTTTATAATAAAATATATTTTCCAGTGTTGACTGAGTTTACTTTATTGCTGATCTTTATTTTTCTTCCAAATAAAAAGGCACGATCAATATAAAATGCTAATATTTTATGTAATTGTAATAAAAAGATGACAGGATTGTATGTCAGTGTCCATAGAATAGTTTATTTCGGGAGAAAAGGCAATACAGGATTTGACTGAATTAAAACAAAAATATTATTGATAGTTGATATATAAAACACAATGCTTTATTACAAACTATGTACAGAAGCAGCCGAGCTAAACTTGATGGTTAACCTGTTAAGTAAAGAATTGCAAGAAGAAAATAACTAACTTTTCAATGGATTTCAATGGCTTTTGTCACAAGATAACCAAGATAACACTTGCCCCAAAACTACAAGGCCTCTTTGATTGTGTCTATACTAGGAACACAGTCGTCCCTTCCACAATAATGGCATAATAAGGACTATGATCAATATCTCACAATTTTCCAGTTAGGACAAATTAGTTTTAGACAAACGTCCGAGCACAGTAATTGTGATGACAAATATAGGAACCAAATATCACATATATTTCATAGGCCATTCGATAAGGAAATCTCCATAATCCTAATGCATTTCCCCAATGCTATTGGTTCATCAGGAGATAAATAAAAAGATGAGATGTCCAAATATAAAACTGCCATTCACAGGATGAATAAAGCTTAATGTTGTAGAAAGAAAACACCTCCGTATAGACCTGGAGCAAGGTGTACTGTACATTTTAAATATTCCACATAATGGTGCAAAATTCCAAAAGGTTTTAAATAACTCAACATGAGGTAGTACATATAAACATAGAGGGTAAGGAGGTAAGGTAGAGTTTCTACTGCAGGTGCCACACTGGATGACATCTTGTATGGATAAATAGTAAGTATTACCCAGGAGGGAAAATTGAAAATTATCTGGTGATGGAAATTGTATAATTAGGTATGCCCCTGTAGGAAAAAAGCTTCCATCACCACATGTGCCAGAAGAATGATGATAGATATTGCAAAATAAGGAAAGAGAGGTCCTTTAAAGCCCAGGATATATATGTAGATTAGGTGGGGCTAGGATACAGACGTGCATATGTGCAGCAGCCATGCAGTGCTAGCAGATGAATGCCAGAAGATATCACTCTACGGTAAGCCTTATTTGCACAACCTTCAATGAATGGGCAAATTGACCTCTAGTTGTATAAACTGAACTCCCGTATCTACTATAATGGGGGGCGGGGGTGTTACAGGACAATTATGCAGTATTCATGGTACTTGCACCCTTATTAATTGACTGAATTGACTTAATTGAAGAGTGGCTCTGAAATCCAAGTCAAGAGCTCAAAGTAGTGGACCATCTTTCAGGGTGTCTGTATTTTTATTAGTATCCTCAAGGACATAGAGAGATTTGTATTAGTTCTCTCTATGTTTTCAGCATTTTATTTAACAATAGCTTTGCTTGTTTTGATTGTCATTTTGTCATTTGTATTAAAGCTTTAAACTTAATTATTTACTCCTTGTATGCTTTAAGAATCCATAGCCTTTTAAAAAGTGTTCTGACTGATGCCGGATAGAACTGTGTACCTTTGTGTTTTTTGTGTTAAGGGATTGGTATCTTTTTGGCTATAACAGATGGAAGAGTGTAGTTGGTAGACTAGGGTTGTGGTTTATGCTCAGTTTGCAGTGGATGGTGAGTAGAAGATTGAGTGAAGATAGGTTAACCCCTTTCAGTTGTACCTGTATTACACTCTGGGATACTGCATATGGAGCAATCATCATTTTCCTTATATATGAACATTAGAAATTAAAGGCAAACTGGTAACTCATTGAAGTCAAATAGCAGCTATTTTTTTAATGTGACCCCCTATCACATGCAGTGTGCCCCCTAAAACCTATGACTACCACTGAAGTCCATCTAGCACCTAACTTTTACATTTTTAGTACTTGAAATAGATATGTGCTAGTTCCCAATGACATTAAACTGAAATATACCCATTTTTATATTCTCTGTATTCCCATGCCATCAGTGCCATGGTCCTCCTATTTACTTGGACAAAGTAATGAAGTGACTTGCTGTCCATGTGGCTAGCCAGAAATTGACTGCTGTGATCAGGTAAAACTGCTAAGGTAACCAAGACTCAGTAGATGATCATAGCACTGAGTTACTAGGTAGATTTACTATACAGTGTTTGTTTTATTATACATACTAAGTTAAATTATTATTTTACTAAGAAATTGAAAACACCCATTAACGGATACTGACAAGAAGCTATCATTTTATACAAGAACAAATATATTGTAAGTATAATTACAGAACAAAATATAGTGTTACAATGGCTACAATAAAAAAGCTAAATAAAACAAGATCATTTAAAAAGACCTTTAATTCTATGTATTTAATAATGTGGAATTAACCTGGTGAAACTAAGGCCCCATTCACACGCCCGTATGTACATTTCCGCATCTTATCCGCATTTTTGTGCATTCCACATCCCGTATCTCACGGAAGTTTCCCCGCAAAAAAAATAAAACATGTCCTATACATGCATACATTCACACGACCGTATGTTTTCCGTGATCCGTATAAAAACGGAACGGAAGACATACGGAAAGTCTTCCGTAGTGTTCCGCAATTTTGCAGACCCATTGACTTTAATGGGGCTATGGACGTGATTTTGCGGCCAAGTATAGGACATGTTTTATTTTTTTTTGCGGGGGAACTTCTGTGAGATACAGGATGCGGAATGCACATGATGTGCATTCCGCATTTTTTCTCTCCTATGGAAAAATGAATGGGTCCGTATGGTTCTGCATCTTATCCGCAAAATGCGGATAAGATGCAGAAATGTATATACGGTCATGTGAATGGGGCCTTAAGCAGTTGATCTGAAGACGCAAGTATGAACTCTTCTACAGATGTTTGTATTCTTGTCTTTTTCAATGGAGTGAAGTCCTAGGGTAATGAACAATAACTCACTATTTTTCCAAACTTTGAAAACATATTTTAACACCTGTACATAGCATAGGAAGTGTTTAAAGGTATCGATAGCTTTGTCTAACTGCTTGGCTTTGCATGTGCAAATGGCAAACCAGCTATGACTTGCTGGGATATAATAGCGTTGCAACATATAATTTTGACCTAAGTAAACTTTTCTATTAAATCAGGCATTGATATTTCATCTCACTTTCAAGAACCTGTTTTTTTGGGCTTAGACTTGTTTTAGAAAAAGTGGGCTTGTATTACAAAGGTTGTGTGTTACCTTGTTTTGTAGCTGGAATAACAAGTAACTTGATCAGTTACCGACTTCCTGTTTCCATTCATCCTTTATTCCCTAATGTACATTGTCATGTAGTAATGTCTGGTTTTTATAGGACAACATGGAGGTTTCTTATGATTCACTTAGTTTCCTTTGTATAACTTGTTTTTTTTTTCCCCATAAAATCATTAAATATCAGTAAAGATACTTTGAATGAATTAAGACCAATTTAGAAAACTGTTTTAATTTGAAGAGAATAGTGTGATAATATAAATATAACCCTTGGAATGGATATTGCTAATGTTTGCTACTCATACAAAAGGATGAGTTTCCAGCCTTTTCTGCAAGTTGACGTAAAGTTATGTTCTGTGGATGTTGTGGTCACAGAAGGTGTGCCTATAAGCAGCAGGTTCCAGCTGTAATATAAAGCGACATAGTCTGGGATTAGTTATTAGTTAGTATTCACTGCAAAGCTGAATTTCCTCGTGTTTTATGGTAGTAAATCAATTTAACCTGAAATAGTGTACAAAAAAAAAAAAACATACTTACTTGATCCATTTGCTTGTGACAGGCCCGCCGCCATCTTGCTTGAAGATCTCAGCCTAAATCCTGTGCGTGGTGTTGTATGACATCACCACACTGGTGGACATGATGTCATCACGGGATTCACGAGATTTTACATCAGATCTTCAAGCAAGATGGCAGCTGGCCCGTCGCAAGCAAATTAATCAGGAAAGTATAATTCATTGCACCCACTAGTTACAAAGAATTGCGCTTCGTGATGAAGTGATTAGTCATTAAGCAAATTTTTTTTGTAAAATTCGGTGAAGCAGCCAAAGTGAACTTTTGAATAATTCGCTCATCACTAATTTTTATATAGAGTATTTTAGGCTGAGTTTACATCTTCATTGGAGGACCCTTTTAGGAACCTCTGTCACAGATTCAGTAAAAAATATCATATCACTAATAATATTAATGTACTGTTTGTTTTGTTCATGAAATGAACAAATTATTAAAATTGAATGAATCAAATTATTACAATATCCTACAACTTTTTATGCATGTACACAATAATTGAGATGCCAGTAAAGAAAACAAAGTAGTATAGTTATAAGGCTGAAAAATGCATATGTCGATTCAGTTCAGCCTATTGTACTGCAGATTTGACAGAAAGGTAAAATAAGCCCATGAAGTAGAAGTCATTTTCCTTATTTTAGGGGAAAAAATTATTCCCAAATACAAATCTGGTAATCAGAATTAATTTCTGGATCAATGACCCTTCTTCAGAAATTTAGTAACTATAACCTGTAATATTATTACACTCCAGAAGTACACCCATGCCCCTCTTGAACTCTTTTAGTGAACTCACCATCACCAACTCCTCACAGGCAGAGAGTTCCATAGTCTTACTACTCTTACCGTAAAGAATCCTCTTCTATGTTTGTGTACAAACCTTCTTTTCTCCAGACACAGAGGATATCCCCTCGTCACAGTCCTGGGGATAAATAGATCATGGGAGAGATCTCTGTACTGACCCCTGATATATTTATACATAATTATTAGATCTCCCCTTATTCGTCTTTTTTCTAAAGTGAATAACCCTAATTTTTATAATCTTTCTGGGCACTGTAGTCCACCCATTCCAAGTTATTACTTTAGTTGCCCTCCTCTGAACCCTCTCGAACTATGCTATGTCTGCCTTGTTCACAGGAGCCCAGAACTGTACACAGTAGTCCATGTGTGGTCTAACTAGTGGCAGGACTATTTTCTCATCATGGGCATCTATGCCCCTTTTGATGCAACCTATGTTCCTATTGGCCTTGGCAGCAGCTGCCTGATTCTGGGTGCAAGAGATTAGTGTCAACTAAAATTCCTAAGTCTTTTCCATATCAGATTTACCCAGTGTTTTCAATGGGATAGCCCACTGTAATGTCACACTGTGGGAGGGCTGACTCTGCATTAGCCTACAATTAGCTGTTCCAAGATTGTGAATTTTAGTGCCATTGCCTCAATAAAGAACAACTTATAGAAATAAATGTCAGTGATATCCATTGATTTTAACTAGAAAAATGTGGTCTTTCATTACATAGGAAAGTTGTGAAGTACAGACGGCATTCTGAGCTCTGCCACTGATGACACTGATTTGTCTGCCATGACTCCTATAGAAATAAATTAGTCACGCAAATCAGCCACTTAGGGTCTTGCAGGGACAGTGTAAAGATTGTGAAGAAGATATATTTAGTTAGGTAGACTGCATTACTAGGTAGAAAGTCAGTTTTTATCATTAGCGACATTAGGGGCATTTAGTGTACTCCGTGTCTTACAGTTAGGGCAGCTGGAGATATTCATAACTTCATGTGTTGCACGGAAGAAGATAGGACTCATGATCTTTTAAAGAGACAGCACTTTTTTCTATGAATGAGCCAGCATTTTGTTTCCAAAAACCTGTTGCAAAGCTTCTACATTGCAAACTTCGTAATTGGGAAATAAGCACATTTCTCAGCATCATCAGCATATATTTCGTTGCATATGCAAGTGCACCTTTTTCTTTCCAAAAACCTGTTTCAAAGCCTCTACAGTTAAAAAATTAACAATATGCACATTTTATTGCATCAGTAGCCTTGTATAGTTTGGTTACACTCAGGGGACATACAATTGCACTGTTTTCTGTTTCCCCAAAAAAACTAATTTTTCTACCATTTATAAGTGAGAATTGCAAAAATTAGAAAATCTTTTTTTATCATTAGCGACAGCATAGGGGCATTTAGTGTGCTCTGTCTCTTAAAGTTAGAGCAGCTGGAGATATTCATAACTTTATGTGTTGCACTGAAGAAGATAGGACTCATGATCTTTTAACGAAACAGTACTTTTTTATGCATGAGCCAGCATTTTGTTTCCAAAAATCTGTTGCAAAGGGTTTAGTTCAAAACAAGCCATTGTCTTTTCCGATGCTACCGTGTACGTGTATAAATATGGGCAGGTATTTCTTATAATCTTTTGGACCACTTGTTCAGAACAAGCTACTATTTTTTCCAATACCATTGTATGTGTTTATCCGACAGCACAATGTGTTTTTAAACAGGCTAACACCATAAACCATGCATTTACCCATAGCTGTATGTGTCAGTGTCCCTCTGAAATTTTTTGCTATTGCTGTAATTGCATTAAATAGCCTAAAAGGGAGGTGGGAGAGAGAGAACAAAAAGAAAAAAAGAGAACAGCAATAGAAAAGTCCTAGGAGGCCTCACAGTGTCATGCACCAATTTTCAAGCCAGATGGAGCACTTTCAATTCCGGTAGTGCTTTGAGCCCATATAAAATTTTATGATAGATTAATTCGAATCAGACCCCAAATTAATTTAAAGAAATTCGCTCATCTGTATTAGAGAGTTGTTAACATTCAAAAGCTATGCATTTACATATAGCATAATGGTATGTGTTTCATAATTTCAATTTTAATTTCAATTGCTTTTCAGATCGCTTGTCTTTCCTTTCTAATGATTAGCAGATGCCTGTTTACAAATGATCATTTTTATGCCATAAGAAAATATTCCTTCTGCAACAAATGAGGGAATTCTCACTGATCTTACAATCACTGCACATGCTTACACAGTGATTGGGAACCTTTGTGCAATTATCACGCTCTGGTGTGGAGGGAATAGCCACACCGAGCGTACGAGGGAAGGGAAAAGACCAAAATGAGGGAAACGGTCACCTCCTGCAGGGAACCCTGAAACTAGGCCCTGACTGACTACCAGTATGAACAAGCCTTAGTGGTAGGAGAGTTCATACACAGGAACCTGATAATAAATTCACCCTAAAGAACCCTGCAGCTAGTGACACAGGAAAGAGACACTCTGTTCCTCCAAGAGTAAGGACGAACAGGAGACTCCAGAAGGAAAACCACAAAAGGGAAAATGTCACTTATCTTAAAGTAGATATCGCAGCAACCGGATCTCAGCCGAGGAAGGGGTAAATAGGAGAAAGATAATTACCACAGCCGCAACAGCTGAGGGGAAGGGGCGTGGTAAACAGCAACCACACCAAGGGAAAAGCATGTCAAATTATGTCACTTTTGAAAGCCGCGCAGAACGTCTGATACCAGATGCAAGCCCACTCGTGACAGCAATGTAGCGATTTGTTAAATGATAATAGCCACATGTTTTCCCACAAAAACTATATATCACACTGCTCAGCTTTGAATTGAGATAAGTTCCTTTTAATCATTATGAAGTGAAGTTGCCTTTTGTAGATAGCTCTTAAAGGGAACCTGTCAACTCCGAAACACCCCCTGAACTAGAGTAAGTGTTGTACAGTGTAAGTGATGCTAAATCCGATTATGTAAGTTTTATCTTCATACTCACTTCCATTCTAATGCTGTGCTCCCACAAACCAGCAGTAAAATGCATTGAGAGGACTCGTCTTTGAGTCCTCTCCATTATGTGAGTGAGCACTGGAGTCCACTGAGTGCATTTTACTGCTGGTTTGTGGGAGCACAGCGTCAGAATGAAAGTGAGTATGAAGATAAAAAATACATATTCGGATACAGCATCACTTACACTATACAACAGTTACTCTAGTTCAGGGGGTGTTTTGGAGATGACAGGTTCCCTTTAAAGCTCACTTAAATGGAATGATGATTGTGATTGAATGTTCATATAATCATTGCTGTATGTGAACACATACTGGGGGAGTTTTATCAAACTGGCATAAAGTAGAACTGGCTTAGTTGCCCATAGCAACCTATCAGATTTCACCTTTCATTTTGCTAAGGAGCTGTGAAAAATGAAAGGGGGAATCTGACTTGTTGCTATGGGCAACTAAGCCAGTTCTACTTTACACCAGTTTGATAAATCTCCCCAGTGTGTTGAATACAAAGAAATATATGAATGTTTCAGCTCACCACAACCCTAATGATTCAATGAACCTCTTGAGGCATCAAATGGTTAATGCATCAGTGGTACATAGATTCTCTGCCATGGTTTCAAGTTTTTGCCTGTTTCTCTGACTTTGCCAGTGTATTCTAATTTTGCCAGGTTTTGCCTCTCTGGTTTTGACTTAGTTGTGTCCGACTACTCCTTTACCTTATTAAGTTTAGGCCCCTGCACAATCAAGTCAGGGTCCGTTGCCAAGTTGTGGGCTGCCATATAGGGCAGATCGTGCAAGTAGGTAGGGACAGTAGTGTGGGTAGTAGTAGAGCTGCTTTGGTTCCTACCCTTCATGACAAGATAGATAGTTTATCTACCAGTATTACCTTATAGGAGTTGCCTTATCTCACATATTGGTGGCATATCGCTAATTTCAGATAAAAGATAGCTGCATGTCCCACCTCTGGAACCCACACTTATCTTAGGCCCCCCAAAGTGAACAAGTGCAAGCGCTAACACCCTCTATTCACTTCTATGTAAGTGGTTATTTCCGGAAATCCTATAGAGGCGAATAGAGAGGTAGTTGCGTTTGCACAGTGCACTCTCCATTCATTTCTGTTCGGTTTCCAGAAGTAGCTGAATGTGCTCACCTCTTTTTAGAACTGTCATAGAAGTGAATGGAGAGCAGTACACTCTACTTCGCTTTGGTGGCCCTATTCTGGAGATAGGTGTAGGTCCCACCTCTGGGACCTATCTGACATTAGGGGCATACCCTAGCAATGTACAGCCAGTGTGTGTGATGGGTCACCCCCTTTAAAGACTATGAGACTCATATTGGAGCTGCATTTTTTTCATGTAAAAATAGAATATCTATAAAAAACCCAGTGACAAGAACTAAGTTCCAAGCTGCAACCGCTATAAATAAACTAACTAAATGAACTAAATTTAGGATTCTGATAAAGTTGAATAAACTTGCTTGAACTGTGATTTATCTAGCCATGATGTTTCTGTATCTTTCAAAAATAGGGTTGTACCTCTGATAACTTAGTGAATCATGGCAAATTGACTACGGCTATTCTTAGGTTTATTGGCTTATAGGAATGTTTAGGGCTGAAGGCTGATCAGATAAATGTAAAAGCCATATACCTTGACATCAGTCCATTCTTTAGGAAATACGTTACAATGGCAGCTGATTTAAGAAACAGGATGAGGAAAATTACCTCACTCTGCTTGGTCTGTTTTTGATCATTGCTTCAGCACTCTTATCAGAGCCATTTCCATTGGTTATTTGTTTTTGCCTTTAAATCCCTCCCAGCTTTGTCTTATGACACTGAACAGGATAATGAAACACAAAACTCTGAGAAGATGCGGTTTATGGGTGAATTTGTTTTACAACTGACTTTTTTATCCAATATATATTTATTTTATTGGTCAAAATTAAAGTAAAAAAAAAACTAAAAAAAATGATGATATGGATAAAGTGCAAAGATAATTTTCCTGTTCTGGCCATGTCTTATACTATGTCAATACTCTGGAGTGTTGGAGTACTGGTTCTCATTGGAGATCCAACTAGCTAATATGAGATAGTTTTCTTCCTTCTGGAGGAGATATAATTTGCATATTGACCTAATTATTTCTTAGATATGGTAACAAGGCTTTATATTTTGGTTCATGTTTGGATTACTCTGGGTAAAAAGTCCTGCTAAAAACAATCTCTGTGTACTCAAACCTCTTAGCACTGTGCTCATGATTTAGAATAGAACAGTGATGGTGAACCCTAAAACCCACTTATTTATCTCAAAGTGCCAACCCGTCAATTTAACCTGAATTTTACAGTCCAGTATAGTATATCTTTCATGTACTTTATCATTTAGCTATAATAGCCTACCTACATTCAGTGCGCTGCCTGTGCTATTCATAGTGCGCCCTGCGCTGATGAATGGCAGGAAAAGTATGACATATTGGTACACCATAGTCTTTTTCCAGGGTGCGGATGCCCACAGAGAGGGATCTGAGTGCCGCCACTGGTACTGCGTATACCAGTGGCTGTATGCAAGCTATGTATGTATTACTTCTAGTGAATTAATCAATGGAGTACATAGTTACATAGAACAGTTGTCAGTACATATGTCCATCAAGGCAACTAAGGGATAGGGGGACATGGATGATGCAAAGGGGAGTGGGAAACTATAATTGTACCATTTTATAAAAGAATTAAAGGAGTTATTAGTATTTTTAATTTAACCACTTCCCGTCCGCCCGTTGACTATAAACGTCCGGGAAGTGGTTATCTATCTCTAAATGGACGTTTCTGAACGTCCATTCAGAGATAGCAGTTGCACGCTAATTGTGCAGCTGCACAGTGGGGTACCTGCTGTCAGTGACCATTCCCAGGGGTCCCTGCCTTCTAGATCGCTGTATATTGCGCTTCCTGTTCCGGACCGGCGGTCACGTGATTGCCGGGGCCGGGAGAGTGCAGGAGCTGCCGGGTCTCTCATAGACCCGATCAGCCCTGCACTGAGGCTGTACAGCATAGTATTATGCTGTACAGCCTCTCTGGGGATGTATTTCCCCTGTAACTGGGGCTACTATGTCAGCCCCAGTTACAGGAGAAATCAAATGTAAAAAAAATAAATAAATAAATAAGTAAGTGAAGTTAAATGTCCCCCTGAGGTCTTGTATGACCTTATGGGGGACACAAAGTGTAAAAAAAATATATATATATATATTTTTAGTATTATTAAAAAAAAATCACATATATATAAAAAAAAAATTCCCCTCCAAATATTTCATTAAAAAAGTTACAAATAAAAATAAATAAATAAGATAGACATATTTGGTATCACCGCGTCCGAAATGACCGGCTCTATAAAAATATCACATGATCTACCCCATCAAGTGAACTGCGTAAAAAATATAATAAAAATTATGCCAAAACAGCTTTTTTTGTCGCATCACCTACCAAAAAACATAATATCAAACAATCAAAAAGTTGTATGCATCCCAAAATGGTAGCAATAAAAACGTCACCTCATCCCGCAAAAAATGAGCCCCCACACAAGATTATAGCCCGAAAAATGAAGAAAAATGTCTCTTAAAAAATTGCAGCACAAAAACATGATTTTTCTTCTAAAAATGCTCTTATTGTGTAAAACATAAAAAAATAGACATATTTGGTATTGTTGCGTCCGTAACAACTGGCTCTACAAAAATATCACATGATCTACCCCATCAAGTGAACAGTGTAAAAAAAATATAGAAAAATGCCCCTAAACTGCTTTTTTTTTGTTAACTTCCCAAAAATTAGATAAAAAAGTGATCAGAAAGCCGGATGTACCCCAAAATGGTGCCAATAAAAAGCACAGTTTGTCCCGCAAAAAATAAGACCTCACACAGCTCTGTCCACAAAAAAATTAAAAAGTTATGACAAAAAAATTCCATGTTAGAAAATGCAGATGCTGCTCCTCCCCTTCTGAGCCCTGGCGTATCCCCAAATAACAGTTTACGACCACATGTGGGGTGTTTCTGCAAACTGCAGAATCGGGGTAATAAATATTGAGTTTTGTTTTGTTGTTAACCCTTGATGTGTTACAGGAAAAAAATGATTAAAATGGAAAATCTGCAAAAAAAGTGAAATTTTGAAATTTCACATCTATTTTGCTTTAATTCCTGTGGAATACTTAAAGGGTTAACAACATTTCTAAAACCAGTTTTGAATAGTTTGAGGGGTGTAGTTTCTAAAATGGGGTCATTTATGGGTGGTTTCTATTATGTAAGCCCACAAACTGACTTCAGAACTGAACTGGTCCTTAAAAAAGTTGATTTTGCAAATTTGCAAAAATTGCGTCTAAAATTCTAAACCTTCTACTGTCCTAAAAAAATAAAATGACACTACCAAAATGATGCCAACATAAAGTAGACATATGGGGAATGTAAATTAAAAAGGATTTTATGGGGCATCACTATCTGTCTTAAAAGCAGAGAGATTGAAATTTAGAAAACAGTGAATTTTTTCAAATTTTCGTTAACTTTTGGATTTTTTAATAAATAAAATTAAAACTTATCGACTCAAATTTACCATTAACTTGAAGTACAATGTGTCACGAGAAAACAATCTCAGAATCGCTTGGATAAGTAAAAGGGTTCCAAAGTTATTACATGAAGTGACACGTCAGATTTGCAAAATTAGGCCTGGTCAGGAAGGGGGGAAATGGCCCAGATCTGAAGTGGTTAACACCCTGCCTGGGATACCTTTCGAGAAATCCATTCTTACTTGCTTCCCACCACTCTGTTCAGAGATCTTGGGTCCCTGCGTCTATTCAATGGTCTTCCAGTCCTCATCTGTCAACTTCCAAACTGACAGGGTCATGTGCACCACTGAAGGCAATGACTGGCCTCAGTGTCGACATGTCCCAAAAGTTATATAATGCTTGGGCATACATCACAAGTGCATAAACCGCCTCTTCCGTGAGTTTTGCCTCGTGCATTTTTGTGAATCGCAATCTGTCAAATTGGCCAACACCAAACTTGTGATGCGTAGAAAAAGGCTCATGGGACCTGGTGAAAGAGTTCAGCTTGGGCCCCCCTTTCCTCAGTGCTTTGTGGCCAGGGAAGCACATTGCCTTCGTGTTGCCTGAGGCAAAAATTGAAATGGCACCCCCCATGCCAAATTCTTGATCTAACCCCTTCCCTCCAGCCAGAGGTGGAGGTCGACGTGGGTCAGATAGGACTAGTACACTCATCTCTACTTGTCGCCTCTGGAACATAGTACCTTGTGCTTTGTTTCCTGGTCTCTCTCTGAGAGAGGGCCTTTGAAATGTAACCAATTTCTTGTGGTCCCATGGGATAACTTCTATAAAATTAAGTTATGACATTTTCACTCGTAAGCTCCTCGTTCTACATCAAAATATATCATATAAATATCAAAGCAATATCTGACTTGTAGAATTATGTCAACATGAAAGATCAGAGTTGTACACAGGTTGTAACATAGAACAAGAATGTTATTTATGTGGGTGTTTAAATGCTTTTAGTTATGGCAATGTATCATTTAACAAGATAGAAATGTGTAAATAGTCTGCGAGTCAGAACAACCTGTTACCATCTGATAGTTCTCCGACTCTTCAGAAAGGCAGCTATATTCTTTTGAATTGTTTTGGTGTTTTCCTGCACCTCCCTGCGGCCCTGCCTTGCAGATGACCTGGATCCAGCTACATTTGAAAGACATAGTGAACCTCCTGCGTAATCACTGCATGATAAAATATTCTAGTTTTGTAATACAGTCCCTGACAGAAGTTATGTCGCTTATCCATATTGTGGAAACCAAAGCTTATAACGTGATTTAAAATTCATCCATTGGTTTTAGAAATGACTCATATGAAAGCTGAAACCCTCCCAAATTAGGTTTTTTTTACAAAAATAAATTTGCTTCACTGCTGAAATATTGATCATTTAATGAACACAGAAAGGTCAGATTTTGGCAAGACAAAAGTTTTGTCGCCCACAAAAATTAATGTGAAAATCAAACAAATAATTCACTTCAAATACAAAGATATGTTTTATAACATTGGATAATGAAGTTGTGGTGCTATTCGAGCCATATTTAATATTTTGTGTGACTTCCATGAGCTTGAAGGACTGCATCCATGCGTTTCGACAATGATTCATACAATTTACTGATGAAGTCATCAGGAATAGCAAAGAATGCAGTCTTACATGCCACCCAGAGTTCATCAAGATTCTTTGGTTTGTCTTCCAAGCATCCTCTTTCATCCTACTCCAAACATGCTCAATGATTTTCATGTCTGGTGATTGGGGTGGCCAGTCCTGGAGCACCTTGATCTTCTTTGCCTTGAGGAACTTTGATGTAGAGATGGATGTATGAGATGGAGCACCATCCTGCTGCAAAATTTGACCCCTTTTATGATTGGGAATGTAAGAGGTAGCTAATACTTCTTGATATTTTAGGCTATTGATATTGCCTTCCACCTTGCAAATGTTTCGGACACCCCCGTACTGAATGTAACCCCAGACTATGATCTTTCCACCACCAAACTTAACTGTTTTCTGGGTGTATCTTGGATCCATATGGGCTCCAGTAGGTCTCCTGCAGTATTTGCGGCGGCTGTGGTGTAATTAAACTGAAGATTCATCTGAGAAATCCACCTTCTGCCACTTTTCCAGCATCGATCCGTTTAGTAGGCTGTGGGCCGTGGCAAATGCCACACGGTTTTTTAATTGCCTTTTGTTTAGTGCTGGCTTCTGGGCACTGATTCGACCATGGAGGCCATTTCGAGACAGAATCCTACAAACTGTTCTAGTTGACACAGGGACTTGAGGTGACCAGGCCTGTTGGAGCTCTGCTGCAGTGGAAGAGGGGCTGGCTTTTGATTTTCGAACCAACAAACGTTCCTCCTGAGCAGTTGTCTTGCAGGGTCTGCCGGACCTGGGCTTGTCAAAAACATCTCCAGTCTCTTCAAATCTTTTTTTTAATTCTTTGTACTTGACGCTGAGATTAAAGGTGCCAGCCACCTCTGCAGTGGATCTGGTCTTCAGCCTCTTGATAATCAAGGCTTTGGCAGGGTGGATTTTTGGCATGTTGTCAGAGGTCAAGTTGCAGTTCAAGTGAAGGTCTGGGGTGCTGGAGTTCTTTTAATACATACCAACTAACCGATCAATTAGTGAGCACAGTTGAGGCTGTAAACTACAGTAGGATTGGGTGCATTATATGACAAGGCGACAAAACTGTTGTCTTGCCAAAATCTGACCTTTCTGTGTTCATTAAATGATCAATATTTCAGCAGTGAAGCAAATTTATTTTTGTAAAAAAAACCTAATTTGGGAGGGTTTCAGCTTTCATATGAGTCATTTCTAAAACTAATGGATGAATTTTAAGTCAGGTTATAAGCTTTGGTTTCCACAACATGGATAAGCGACAGAACTTCTGTCAGGGACTGTATACTTTGTGCATTCATGTTTTACCATTCAGAATAGCCAGAATAGAATAGAAAACCTGTCAGTTGTTTGTCAATTAGACATGAATATTTTGTAGGCGATGGACAGTAGTGTAGGTTGTAGTAGTAGTACTGAGCTGCTCTCAGGGTGTAGGTTGCTTTCAGACGAGTGTATTTTCAATCCGTATATGGTCCGGATTTTATGTCCCAGAACCCGCTGCTAATGTTAATGAATAGAGCTATTCACACGGGCATATAATGTCCATCAGTATTTGAAATCCGCAGCATGTCCGAGTTTTATGTGGATTTGTTTCCAAATACGCACTATTACAGTCTGTGCAGTTCATAAATAATGAGGGGAGGAAATAATACACATGTAAATCCTGATGAAATCCTGAAGCAATCCTGATGACAATAATCAGGATCCTGACAGATCTCAATACGCTTCTGTGAAAGCGGCCTAAATATAATTTTCTACAGTGGAGTAAGCTAAATTGTTTCCATTCATCAAGCAGGCATCTTGAATTTGTTGTGAAATTAAAACTATATTGAAAGTTGCAGTATTTTTTATATTATTTATTGAATAAAATTGTTGCATAAAGGAGAAAAAAGGAGAAAAAAACACATTCCAAGGGACTACCATGTACTTCACCATGCAGGATAGATATTTTTTATACTTTCAAATTTCTGACATTTTTGACCCGCTAATTCCAATTATGTTTATTTTTAGATGATAAATTTGGAAGGAGGGTTGATTTGAATTTTTAATATTTTTGTGGTATGTTTAAAAACTTTTTTTGCCTTAATTTTTAGTTCCCTTACAGGACTTGAACATGTAATAATTTGAACGATTATATCAGTATACTACTGCAGTCTATGAGATCTGCTGGCTTCTACAGGCAGAGCTTAACAGGCAGTCTGCTATGAAAGTCCTGGGAGCATTCACAAGGTCCCAGGCTGCCATACCATCCATTCAGAACCTTGAAATTTCATTGTGAGGGTTAGATCGGTGGATAGACGGAGGGCCCTCTTTCTGATTAACCTCTGAAATGCCATGGTCACATAGGACTGTGGCATTCGAGGGGATAAATGACCAACAATAAAGTTATCCCCATCCTGATAATTTAAGTCTTTGTCAGCTGTGCTACACATATAGCACCCACCATGTATGGAGCAGACTTAGCTCGTGAGGCCGCTTCATAATTCCCCTGCAGGCAAATGACGTGCATGTACGTAATTTTCTGTTCAGCAATTAAAATTTACATTTTGGAAAATATTCAATGCAGCATGAGTTTAAACTGTGTTTTTTTTTCTTCTTCCTTTGTAGCTGAAAATCTGCTGGTTCCCATATTATTCTCATTAACACCAATGTTGTTTAGCTCTGTAGGTTAAATCATTAACTTTCTGCTTCTTGCCTGTGAAACACCAGATCACAAATCCAGAGATCATTGCCAGAAATGTATTAGATGCAGTTAAATATCTGAATTTGCTTTATGTCAGATGTATTCTTTCAGAACACCTGCATGTGTGTTTTGACATTGTGTTTGCTGTGAGTAATAAATGAGGTTGTCGCAGTACGTTCAGAAAAGTATGCGTTTTCAGGCATCTGCTTTTTATTATTAACTCTGGAAAAAATATCTTGCGTGCAAATTTAACATTTTTACTACTTTTTGCTGAAAACCACACGTTCGACAAAAATATAAAATTTCTGTTTTCTAGAGATTTTTGAGGCTATAAAGAGCTGCATTTTGTCTCTCAGTATAAACCAACACTTGTCTACTGTTTGATTTCCTCTTGTATCACTGTCATTAAGAAAGATTGGATAGGAACATACTATACAATATACAGTACATAGCATGCAGTGTTATACCCCAGTGCATCTTAAAGAGCATCTACTACCGTGGTAAGGTTGAGCATGGTGAGTTTAATGACCTTTCTATTGCTGCAATTGGATGTTCTGTTGCAGAGAAATTCACACCATTTATTATTATACTAATGAGGTACTAGGAGCACCAAGGGGTGAGCCTGAGCCCTTGGCGCGCTTCACATGCTCCTCTTTCCTGTTGCTACTCCTTTGCCCCACTGATCGACATCGCCAGGCATCCTCACTGTTCCAATGCTTGGCCTTGAAATCTCATGCATGCCACACTGTGCATGCTCCAACTGTACTCCTGTCTGTGGCAATAATAATAAGAGAGAGGAGGAGGAGTTGAACGTCTGTCCCTTGGTTCTCTGAGTACTTCATTAGCATAATACATGTATTATTGTATTTCTCTGAACAGAACATCCAATTGCAGCCACAGAGGGGTCATTGAACTATGAAAGGTCATCCCTATCAGGCAGTATGTCCGGTTTCATAGGGTTGACCATAGTGACAGATACCTTTTAAAGGTCCAAAAAAAAATCAGCACTCAACACACAACTATGCATGAAACGTTAAGCAGATAGTTAGAAATACCTTGGAAAAAAAATCATATTTCTTGACATGACACAAATTCAGATATTCTAAGAAGAAGTCAGCGGTTTGGCCCATTTGAATTACCAACCAGTGTAACCAGTAGACCTAATCTAACAGGACGCAATGGGGCTGATGTGCTAATACTGAAACAGTAACACAGTGTAAACTTAGACAGTCCTAAACCGTGCCAGATTTATCACAGTGGTGAGGCTGGTTGATAAATCTGGCACACTTTGACTGTCCATGTTTACATCATCCACAATACGGCTTACTTTTATTAGCAGCAAAATTTTATGCATTTTTTTGGCACACAATGGTTCATTTTAAGCAATACCTCATCTTTGGTGATCACCCCCTTTTGGATAAGCCACACTTCTGCACAAGTGTTGAGAAAAGCATCAAAAAGACTTAAATATGCTACAAAGCAAGTCAATCTCCCCAAGTTGCTCAATTGCATAGGTAGCAATTCTTAATAAGTACCGATTATAGAAATGGTTTTCGTTTGCGCAACTTCCTTGTGTGGCATCCAGTTGGTTTTAAGAGGTATAGGATGGTTAGAGTATTTGGCTCATAATGTGAAATAAGGCACTGCATTCTCCTGGGCATGCCAGGCAATAGCAGAAAAGATGAATTCCCTGCAGACTTGCATTATCAGAACAGGCCAGACAAACAAGAATATCTGAGGGAACAAGTAAGGGCCCGGTTTCTCTTTATCAAAGTCAATTCCAGACATTGATTTCTGAACAGTGAAAAATGGAATTTCAAGTTCTTGGTAAGAAACAAAACAAAATGTCCACTTTTATTACCATGGTGAGAATAGACAGGATTCACCATCTGTCTCTAGAATAATGCCCATTAAGACTATCACAGCTCAACCAGTATTGGAAAATATTTTTAAATGGTCCATTATCTTTGGCATTAAAAATTCATCATTGTAGACACATATGGTTTTCAGTAAACTAGCAAAAAAATGTCATTTTGTTATTTGCCTCCTTTGATGACAAGTTTACATAGAAAGCTAATGTTTATACACAGAAATTTTTATGTGATGTCAGCTAAAACCCACGCCGGCATCAGAAGAATAAACTGCAGCTAAATGCTTTACTGGATTCAACTTAGTGGTCAAATCTATCTATCTATCTATCTATCTATCTATCTATCTATCTATCTATCATCTGTCTACCTAATCTATCTATCTACAGTGCCTTGCGAAAGTATTCGGCCCCCTGGAACTTTTCAACCTTTTGCCACATTTTAGGCTTCAAACAAAAATATATAACATTTTAAATTTTTGCTGAAGAATCAACAACAAGTGAGTCACAATTCTGAAGTGGAAAGAAATTTATTGGTTCATTTAAACTTTTTTTGTAATAATAAAACTGAAAAGTTGGGCGTGCAAAATTATTCGGCCCATTTACTTTCAGTTCAGAAAACTCCAGAAGTTCATTGAGGATCTCTGAATGATCCAATGTTGTCCTAAATGACTGATGAAGATAAATAGAATCCACCTGTGTGTAATCAGGTCTCCGTATAAATGCACCTGCTCTGTGATAGTCTTAGGGTTCTGTTTAAAGCACAGAGAGCATCATGAAGACCAAGGAACACACCAGGCAGGTCCGTGATACTGTTGTGGAGAAGTTTAAAGCCGGATTTGGATACCAAAAGATTTTCCAAGCTTTAAACATCCCAAGGAGCACTGTGCCAGCGATCATATTGAAATGGAAGGAGTATACGACCACTGCAAATCTACCAAAACCCAGCCATTCCTCTAAACTTTCATCTCAAACAAGGAGAAGACTGATCAGAGATGAAGCCAAGAGGCCCATGATCACTCTGAATTAACTGCAGAGATCTACAGCTGAGGTGGGAGAGTCTGTCCATAGGACAACAATGAGTCCAACACTTCACAAATCTGGCCTTTATGGAAGAGTGGCAAGAAGAAAGCCATTTCTCAAAGATATCCATAAAAAGTCTCGTTTACAGTTTGCCACAAGCCACCTGGGAGACACACCAAACATGTGGAAGAAGGTGCTCTGGTCAGATGAAACCAAAATCGAACTTTTTGGAAACAATGCAAAACGATATGTTTGGCGTAAAAGCAACACAGCTCATAACCCTGAACACACCATCCCCACTGTCAAACATGGTGGTGGCAGCATCATGGTTTGGGCCTGCTTTTCATCAGCAGGGACAGGGAAGATGCTTAAAATTGATGGGAAGATGGATGGAGCCAAATACAGGACCATTCTGGATGAAAACCTGTTGGAGTCTGCAAAAGACCTAGGACGGAGATTATTCTTCCAACAAGACAATGATCCCAAACATAAAGCAAAATCTACAATGGAATGGTTCAAAAATAAACGTATCCAGGTCTTAAAATGGCCAAGTCAAAGTCCAGACCTGAATCCAATTGAGAATATGTGGAAAGAGCTGAAAACTGCTGTTCACAAACGCTCTCCGTCCAACCTCAAAGAGCTTGCTACCTAATCTATCTATCTACAGTGCCTTGCGAAAGTATTCGGCCCCCTGGAACTTTTCAACCTTTTGCCACATTTTAGGCTTCAAACAAAAATATATAACATTTTAAATTTTTGCTGAAGAATCAACAACAAGTGAGTCACAATTCTGAAGTGGAAAGAAATTTATTGGTTCATTTAAACTTTTTTTGTAATAATAAAACTGAAAAGTTGGGCGTGCAAAATTATTCGGCCCATTTACTTTCAGTTCAGAAAACTCCAGAAGTTCATTGAGGATCTCTGAATGATCCAATGTTGTCCTAAATGACTGATGAAGATAAATAGAATCCACCTGTGTGTAATCAGGTCTCCGTATAAATGCACCTGCTCTGTGATAGTCTTAGGGTTCTGTTTAAAGCACAGAGAGCATCATGAAGACCAAGGAACACACCAGGCAGGTCCGTGATACTGTTGTGGAGAAGTTTAAAGCCGGATTTGGATACCAAAAGATTTTCCAAGCTTTAAACATCCCAAGGAGCACTGTGCCAGCGATCATATTGAAATGGAAGGAGTATACGACCACTGCAAATCTACCAAAACCCAGCCATTCCTCTAAACTTTCATCTCAAACAAGGAGAAGACTGATCAGAGATGAAGCCAAGAGGCCCATGATCACTCTGAATTAACTGCAGAGATCTACAGCTGAGGTGGGAGAGTCTGTCCATAGGACAACAATGAGTCCAACACTTCACAAATCTGGCCTTTATGGAAGAGTGGCAAGAAGAAAGCCATTTCTCAAAGATATCCATAAAAAGTCTCGTTTACAGTTTGCCACAAGCCACCTGGGAGACACACCAAACATGTGGAAGAAGGTGCTCTGGTCAGATGAAACCAAAATCGAACTTTTTGGAAACAATGCAAAACGATATGTTTGGCGTAAAAGCAACACAGCTCATAACCCTGAACACACCATCCCCACTGTCAAACATGGTGGTGGCAGCATCATGGTTTGGGCCTGCTTTTCATCAGCAGGGACAGGGAAGATGCTTAAAATTGATGGGAAGATGGATGGAGCCAAATACAGGACCATTCTGGATGAAAACCTGTTGGAGTCTGCAAAAGACCTAGGACGGAGATTATTCTTCCAACAAGACAATGATCCCAAACATAAAGCAAAATCTACAATGGAATGGTTCAAAAATAAACGTATCCAGGTCTTAAAATGGCCAAGTCAAAGTCCAGACCTGAATCCAATTGAGAATATGTGGAAAGAGCTGAAAACTGCTGTTCACAAACGCTCTCCGTCCAACCTCAAAGAGCTTGCGCTGTTTTGCAAGGAAGAATGGGCAAGAATTTCAGTCTCTAGATGTGCAAAACTGATAGTGACATACCCCAAGCGACTTGCAGCTGTAATCACAGCAAAAGGTGGCGCAACAAAGTATTAATGTAAGGGGGCCGAATAATTTTGCATGCCCCACTTTTCAGTTTTATTATTACAAAAAAAAGTTTAAATGATCCAATAAATTTCGTTCCACTTCACAATTGTGACCCACTTGTTGTTGATTCTTCACCAAAAATTTAAAATGTTATATTTTTTTGTTTGAAGCCTGAAATGTGGCAAAAGGTTGAAAAGTTCCAGGGGGCCGAATACTTTCTCAAGGCACTGTATCTATCTATCTATCTATCTATCTATCTATCTATCTATCTATCTATCTATCAGAATGAACTTATGACTAGAGCTCAGTAAAACAAACAAAATTTGATTTGGGTTTGATTCGTCTGACTTCTAGGGCTAAAACAATGTATACATTTTTTCTCTCTCTCCTAAATTGAATCACCAAAATTTGAATTCCGATCCACCTAAAATTTTTACAAAATACAGTTTGAATCTGATTAGTTCAGAATCAATTTTCTCATCTCTACTTAAAGGAGTATTCCGGTTACGATAAATAGAACTTATGTTTCAGACTAATTCATCATCAATATTTACCTAATATAATGTCAATTCCACATATTTACCATTCAGTAGTTATAAAAGTAGTTTTCTTCCTTGTGTTTCACATAAATTACCATGGCATCGACCTGTAGTTCTGAGCCTTTGTTAGGTCGAGCATGCTCAGTGTGTTGCTATCAATTCTCTAGCTAAATGTCTTGTAAAACAAAGGGAGTGTTAGTGTGCTGCTGATTGGTGAGTAGAGGGGGCATGACTGCACTGTGATATAAGGCAGCCAATCAATAAACAGCAACATTCACAGCAGGAAAGCTAGGGATTGTGGGGATTGTAGTTTTGTGAGGGAAGATCAAGAGCCATGATACTGTCAGTGTGTTGCAGGCTCTCACAGGAGCTAGACAAATGGATTGCAAGCTCAATTGAAACTCTGGTTATATGTATAGGTATGGGTTCTGGTGGAGTCACAGCTTGCAGCCTTAATGCAGTTTTTCAAAAATTAAGTTACTTTACCAGAATACCCCTTAAAGACCATCATCTTCCATATGTTGTAGAAGTAACGGACAGAAGCTCATAGATAATGGAGACATTCATCTGACATCTGTTTTTGTCACCTCTCCTGCACACATGCACACTTCACAGACACCTCTGGCAATAGTTTATGTATTGAGAACAAAAGTATTGGGCATTACAATTCAAAATGTTGGCTCCCAATATCATTTGTGGGGGAGAGTTGACATGCTCCCTACACATAAGATAGTTGGCTAGTCTCACGGAATATTTGTCGGCACACCCCATACACATATGATAGTTGGCTGGTCCCACAGAATATTTGTCGGCACACCCCATACACATATGATAGTTGGCTGGTCCCACAGAATATTTTTCGGCACACCCCATACACAAACAACAGTTGGCTGGTCCCACAGAATACTTGTCGGCACAACCCATACACATACGATAGTCGGCTGGTCCCACCATTTTTTGATGTTTAATACAAATGATATGTCATCTGGTTGTACTATTTTATACCTGTCCTATGCAGGTATGCTTAGAGATAGAAATCTAATTAACTGTATTGAACATAATATGTGCCAGATATAAATTTACTTTCTGCTCTTTATTATAATGCTGCTATTCAGATGCATAATAGCATCATTCAGCCAGTATAGAAATATTTCATTAATTTTGCTTAGCTTCCAGTCTTTTCAGAATTCAGCCATCTGTAATATTTACTTACTGACGCTCCATTCAAATTGCATAGTTTATATTTGAATGTTCCCTTTGTGACTTTTATATAAATGAGCTTTTCTGCTAATTACTGTTCAGATCACCAACCTCTCGATACAGATGGAAGCACACCTACTATATGAGAGGAGGAGAATGCTGCATTTACATGCAGGAATCATCCTCTCTGTATGAAAAAAAGTGATCGCTACTGCAGTAATTTCTTCTCATACAGATTCATTGTTTGCAGGCATCACATCCCTCTTTAGATAGGTTAATATGCTGCCAGAAATCAATGATTTTATGTGCTACATAAAAGATATGATCACCGATGAACAGTTGATATGCGACACATTTACATGAGGAAATGGGAGTGAGCATTTCTGGGAACACTCATTCCTGATAATTGCCTTGATCTATGGCACATGTAAAATTGCTTTAAAGTATAATTTTTGTTTTTGTGTATTCTTAATATAGTGTAGGGACACTATATAGTGTAGGGAAACATTTCTGTAATATTCTTTATTAAGGAACGATGTTTCTTTGTACTATAAAGAATCTTCTAACTGAGTCTAGCTAAGGCTACGTTAACATATGCTATGTGAACTTCGGCAGCCTCATCCAGCAGAGGATCAGACTGCCCAAGTTCACCCTTTCCAGTATAGCTGTATAGGGGGCATACCGGCCGAATCCCCATGAACTACAATGGGTATAAATACTGTTTTTTTGGCAGGCTAAAAAGTCGAAGGCATAACTTTTTGTTTAACCAAAAGCTGCCATTTATACCGGAAAGTGGATGGATCCCCGTCAGATCCCATTGTAGTCAATGGGGATCTGGCGGCATGTGTGGCCCTTTCCAGATATGTTGAGCTCCAGCAGTCTGCTCTGCTGGATCAGGCTTTGCTTGTGTTCAAAATGCATATGTGAGTTTAGCCTAAGGAGAGTCTGTCTTCAGTCTTCAGTTCTACTGAGTGCTTAAGACTCCTGTGTATAACATACAGAGGCTTCCAGCCTGCCTTGTGTCACTATCTCAGTCCCTTTGTATGTATATGTGCCCTAACTATCACTGCCCATCATTCTTCCTGACTAGTTATACGCAGGCATCTTCAGCGCTCAGAAAAAAACCCTGAAGACTTTGCTAAGAAGACTCTTTACACTGTTTTCAGTACAAAGAAACATCTTTCACTATCTGAGTAAATGTTCCGAAGAAGATATAAAGCAATGCGGCACTCACCAGCTTCTTTTGTAGCTTTATTGAAGAGTAAATAACTCACATGTGGGGATGCGGATACCTTAATTCAGTGCATGAAAGGCGTGCGGCGGACGGCCGTTTCGCGCGTGTGTGCGCTTCGTCTGGCCGCTCAGCTCGATGACGTCAGGCGCTCACACCTACTTATGTTGCGCCGGGCGTCAATCACCAGGGCAACCTTATGATACAGAGTGTATTACTTAAAAACAAATATATATTAATCTAAAAACAAAACAGCAGTGAAAGGCAGTCTGTTCCGGGCACAATACTAATTATCAAGGGCTATGTTTTAAAGATTGTCACAGAAAAAACCGTAAGTCGTTCTTATCATTCAGGCCGAGCGGCCCCATCGCTCCAGTCCTCATTATCCAAATTGCCTCACGTTGTAATAACTTTCTGTGACGGTCCCCCCATTTTCAGGGGTGTCACCACTTCTATCCCTGCACATGTCAACACTTCTCCTTTTTCTCCATGTTTCTCCCTAATATGTTGAATTAATCTCGGGGAGCCAATTCCTGTCTGTATTGATTTTTTATGTTCCCTAAATCTGATGCAGAGGGGGCGTATGGTCTTCCCGATGTAGAAGTTCCCACAGGGACAAAATATGACATAAACCACAAACTGAGTTTTGCAGGTAGTTAAATGTCTAATCGTATGTGTAATGCCACCAATATTTAGTTGTTTGGTTTTCAACATGTATTTGCAAAAAATTTTTTCCTTCAGATACACCCCAATGGCTAGCACCATAAAAAAAGCCATTTATAATAATTGGCATATGTTGGCCTTGGATGGTGATCTGAGGGAAAAAGTAAAAAAATCCCCCTTTGATCAGCTTTAGAAGAAGCACCACAATCAAAAATGTATTGGTCAAAAGTACATATAATGCACAGAAGCGAGAAACTTGGCTAGAGAAGTACACTCCAAAAGGCAATTTCAAATGTGGACAGTGTGTTACATGCAAATACATGTTGAAAACCAAACAACTAAATATTGGTGGCATTACACATACGATTAGACATTTAATTACCTGCAAAACTCAGTTTGTGGTTTATGTCATATTTTGTCCCTGTGGGAACTTCTACATCGGGAAGACCATACGCCCCCTCTGCATCAGATTTAGGGAACATAAAAAATCAATACAGACAGGAATTGGCTCCCCGAGATTAATTCAACATATTAGGGAGAAACATGGAGAAAAAGGAGAAGTGTTGACATGTGCAGGGATAGAAGTGGTGACACCCCTGAAAAATGGGGGGGACCGTCACAGAAAGTTATTACAACGTGAGGCAATTTGGATAATGAGGACTGGAGCGATGGGGCCGCTCGGCCTGAATGATAAGAACGACTTAGCGGTTTTTCTGTGACAATCTTTAAAACATAGCCCTTGATAATTAGTATTGTGCCCGGAACAGACTGCCTTTCACTGCTGTTTGTTTTTAGGTATTTAAATATATGTCACAAATCTAAGCTTTTATCTCCTTTAATTCAAAGTGAATAATGATTATTGTTCAGAGTTCTTAAAACCCAACATAAGACATCCCTCTTTTCTAAATGGCAGGTAATGTCATGCAGTATGCTGATGTGTATTAAGATGGCAGGTAATCTTTATAGTATCTTCACCTTAACAAAACTTTGCACTTAAATTAAAAGTATAAAAGTATTTTCTAAGAATTATGAGAGATGTAAAGATTTAGAACAGAGCATTGTGTCACAGACATTCTCTTAGGTATGATCTTACTTGACTCGACATAATGATCTCATCTTTCCACGAGAGTGGATTTCAAATTTTTGGCAGATTTATAGAGTAACACTGGCAGCTTGCCTTCTTTGCAATTTCATAAGATCTCTGTGCTACATTGTTCCTTGTATCCTAAAATATCTTAATGTGAATAACTTTATGTGGCAAAAATTAAGCAGTTACTTAATGGGCAGGCCATGTGCATACAAATTATATATATTAATTAGAGATGAGCAAATTTTTGAAAATTTTGATTTGGCAATATAACCCAAGTTTGCCAAGAAATTAGAATTGTTCCAAATTAATTTGTCACAAATCACTATAAATCAGTTAGACCCAGGCTACTCTGGGTACGGTAACACAGAGCAGCCGTGTTCTGGGCAGAATGCGGCCATGCTGCGGTGAAGACCACACTGTTTAGTCCTTTTTCATTGTTAATGTTGATGCAGCACCTTTAAAAAGGGGCTGTTGCTGGTATGGGGTTTTGGCTGGTTAGCTTGGGGGGACAATATGCATATTATTGCAGTTCCTACCTGCAATCTACAGGTTATTTGACAGTAAACGCAGAATCTTAATCAGCTCTGGCATACCCACTTCTTCAACCCCAGAGCTCTCCTGCCCTACAGGTAACCCTAACCCTTCTTCTGCCATCTGCTTTTCTTCCTTTTCCACATCATCTAAAATCGATGAGAACATGTCATCAGGAACATCCAGCTCCTCCTCTCTCTGCATCTTGCTGACTTTTCTAGAACATGTAGACTTTGAAGGATGATTTGGAAGAATTAAAGCCAGCAAAAGATGAGGATAGTCATCATTAAAACCTGCCCCCCTAAGTAGTGCAGACTGGATGGTATTGGTTGGCACGCTGGCAGTGGAGTAATAAAGGCTTACATCTTATTGCTATTGGATTCCATATCTTAGTTTACGGCTGATTTAGGAATAACTAAATGTAGGAATAAATAGATAAAACTGATGCAGAATTCTTCCTGCACTCTCCCTGTACTCTCCCTCTCCAATATTCTTCTATTGATCATTTTCAGCAATGCTGTCCCTAGCGAATAACTGCTTGACATGTCTCTCAGCTCACAGGACAAAGGTGAAGACCACGCAGGATAAGGGTTTTATGGAGCTGTGACATCATAGGGGATGGCTATCTGTGGATTGGCTGTCTGCACGACATGATGGGTGATTTGCGTTCCCAGTCTTCTTACTTTCACTTTGCAACATGTGCAGCTGCCATTTTAGGAAAAACTGATTCATTACCACAAAGCGCAAGGAAATTAGTATTCGTTGTGAATTGAAGTTTTCCTAAACTTTGGACCGAATGACAGTTCGAATGCTTCACTTCGCTCAATTCTAATAATAACCAATAATAATAATAAGAACCAATTATGACAGATTTGTTTTTCTTTTTTCTTATCATATTCTACCTACGGAAGTAGCAAACTTTAACTAGACGCTTAACACATTGAATAATCAGTTCATCAAACTTTAACTTGAGTTTTCAACTTTAACTTGTTTCTTTAAGGGTCATTTCAAAGTTTGCTGCAACAATATATTCAATATGTGAAGTGTCAAGTTAACGTTCACTAAACCTATATTTTCCATTCCATCCAATAGTATGAAATAGTTTGGAAAAGGACTTTGAAACTTTGCAGCCTGCATTCTAGCATCTGTGATTATTTAGGCTATTTAAGATAAAGACATATGTTCATTCGTTTCAGTTATTGAAAAATTAGCTTCAGGTGGAACTTGAACTGTTTCAAGGGGAAAATGATAGGATCTGTGCTTTAGCATAATTTTAGATAAAATTGGCCAGTAATATGGAATGTCACCATTTTTGACAGGTTTTAAAATCCAGATGAAAGATTTCTAATAATCTGAAATTCGTTTAGATTTGAACTGCTATTAGAATGGGAAACATTACCGCAGACATACGGTTTTCGTAAGTTTTTAACATAATTAACCCCTTCACGCTATATGATGAGTATACTCGGCATGGAGTACTGCTATTTAGCGCTCCATGACGAGTATACTCGTCATGGCATTAAACTGTCACCATGTCTGCTGACGGCGGCGATGTTTTTCAGGATGGCCGAGCGGTGTTCAAGCAGAGTATACTGCTGATACTCTGCTTGAACCTGCTGACATCAATGTCAGCCGTTTAACCCCTTCCATGCCGCTGTATGAAAGGGTTTAACAGGGAGGGAGCTCCCTCTCCCATCGGGCGCTGCGGTGCGCTGGCAGCGCACCGATGGAGTGGCCAGAAGAGAGGGAGGAAGCTCCCTCCCCCTCCCATCAGGACGCTGCTCTTCTGTGGCACCGTCCTGATGGTTACCAGCATCCGGCTTGCCATGGTATAAGCTAAGCCTGATCAGGCTCCTTCTAAAGGCAGGAGCCTGATCAGGCTTACTGTGAGAGAAAATACACTGCAGTGCACTATATAGTGTACTGCAGTATATTATAGAACCATCAGATCCACTGTTTTTTCAAGAACTAAGTGGGTTTGAGTCTAAAGTGTAAAAAAAAAAGTTTAACAAAAATAAAAAAATTTTAAAAAAGTTTTAAAAAATCAATTTTTTTCCTCCAATATACGCAAATTTGAAATTGCTTAAAAAAAATAAAATACCCTAAGCATGTTAGGTATCACCACGTTCATAACAACCTGCTCTACAAAAATATCACATGACCCAACCCCTCAGGTGAACACCGTAAAAATAAAAAAATAAAAACAGTGTCAAAAAATCCTTTTTTGTCACCTTACATCACAAAAAGCGTAATACCAAGCGAAAATAGTACCAATCTAACCGTCACCTCTTCCCGCAAAAAATGAGCTCCTACCTGAGACATTCGCCCCAAAAATTGAAAAACTACAGCTCTCAGACTATGGAGACACTAAAACACGATCATTTCAAAAAATGATATTATTGTGTAAAACTTAAATAAATAAAAAAAGTATACATGTTAGGTATCGCCGCATCCGTAACAACCTGCTCTACAAAAATCTCACATGACCTAACACCTCAGGTAAATACAGTAAAAATGAATAAATAAAAATGGTGCCAAAATTACCAATTTTTGAGTCACCGTGCCCCAAAAAGTGTAATAATGAATGATCAAAAAATCATATGTACCAAAAAATGGTACCAATAAAAATGACAACTTTTCCTGAAAAAAATGAGCCCCTACACATGACAATCGGCAGAAAAATAAAAAAGATATGGCATTCAGAAAATGAAGACTCAAAAACATAATTTTTTCCAAAAATGCTTTATTATGTAAAACCAAAAGAAACAAAGAAAGTAGACATATTTGATATTATTGCGTCCGTAACAATATGCTCTATAAAAATACCACATGATCTAACCTGTCAGATGAACACTGTTCAAAAAAATAAATAAAAACTCAGCCAGAACAGCCATTTTTGGTTACCTTGCCTAACAAAAAGCGTAATATAAAGCGATCAAAAATCATATGTACCCCAAAATAGTATCACTAACACTGTCACCTTATCCCTTAGTTTCCAAAATACGGGCATTTGTTGGTTGTTTCTACTGTAGGGGTGCATCAGGAGGGCTTCAAATGGGATATGATGTCTAAAAACCAGTCCAGCAAAATTTGCCCTCCAAAAACCATCTGGCACACCTTTCCTTCTGCACCCTGCCATGCGCCCATACAGTAGTTTATGACCACATGTGGGGTGTTTCTGTAAATCACAGAATCAGGGTAATAATTTTTGAGTTTTGCTTGGCTATTAACCCTTGATGTTTTACAGGAAAAAATGGATTAAAATGGAAAATCTGCAAAAAAAAGTGAAATTTAGAAATGTCATCTCCATTTTCCTTTAAATCTTGTGGAATACATAAAGAGTTAACAAAGTTTGTAAAATCAGTTTTGAAAACCTTGAGGGGTGTAGTTTCTAAAATGGGGTCATTTATAGTGGTTTCTATTATGTAAGCCCCACAATGCGACTTCAGAACTGAACTGGTCCTTAAGAAAATGGTTTTGGAAAATTTCTTACAAATTTTAAGAATTGCTTCTAAAATTCTAAGCATTCTTACGTCCCCAAAAAATAAAATTACATCTACAAAATTATGGCAAAATAAAGTAGACATATGGGAAATGTAAAGTAATAACTATTTTGTGAGGAATCACTATCTGCCTTAAAAGCAGAGAAATTCAAAGTTTGAAAATTACAAATGTTTCCAAATTTTCTATAAATTTAGGATTTTTTTTTATTAATAAAGGTGATTTATAATGACTCAAATTTACCACTGTCGTGGAGTACAATGTGTCACGACAAAACAATCTCAGAACGGCATGGATAAGTAAAAGTGTTTCAAAGCTATTACCGCATAAACTGACACATGACAGATTTCCAAAATTTGGCCTGGTCCTTAAGGTGAAAAATGGCTATGTCATGCATTAACATTGCTTCAGTGGTGAGAGGTAATGGCAGGAAACCATTCATGGACTCTAACTTCAAAAGTATTTTTTATGCAAAATTTATTAGTTGTATAGCATCTATATCACCCTCCGGCTGTAGTGCATATATAATTCTGCCATACTGTGTACAAATAATAACGCAATGTCCATGCAGTCAACATAGCTGTGAGTGGACTATTCACATAATCCACACTGCTATAAATATCTGTGTCTGCATTATAACAACCTGTGTCCACTTATTTGTATGCAGAGGTACAGTATTATTAGTTGCCCATACATGATGTCACTGAGCCACTGTAAGGCTAGGGCTACATGGCAACGCTGGTTGTGTGACACCTGTCGTGGCCAGGATTGCTGAGTAGCGGTGATCCCATGGCTGGATTTCTTGCGACTGCCACGACTATCGCATTCATTTCTATAGGATCACCGCTACTCAGCGATCCTGGCCACGACAGGTGTCACACAACCAGCGTTGACGTGTAGCCCTAGCCTAACTGCAATTGGATTACCACTAATTGGTGAGGTAGCACAAGGCTTTTATGCACTTCACCTGTACTTGCAGCAAAAATTTAGCAATTCATGTAATCTGAAAGCTTTTGTAGCAGTTACATGGACATCCTAGGATTGCATGAAAATAAAGCACTTACTGGGAAATTGCTGTTAATGCAGTTTTCTTAAATATTAGCAAAGAATCCACAAATGTGAACTTACCCAATCGATCTCAACTCTCAGCTTTTTACTGATTTATGTAACAGCAATATAAAAAATTACAGCTATCCTTATTTGCCCAACTCTTGGCTGACCTTAATATTTGAAACATGTAATTTGTGTCATTGTTTCATGTGCGCATTAAATAAAATTATTGCTTTGGGATACGTTTTTATTTCCTGTTTCTTGTTGCAACAATATCCACCTGAATACATCACGATACTAGATGCTAATGGAAAGGTCTGGAGCACAGTGACCATGGCAGGTATATCTTTGTTACCTCACACTATAGTCTTTTCTCCAAAAAGCTACTTTTATATCCATTAAAAGTTACTCGATATATAACTTTTGTACATGCAGTGAATAGACATTAAGCCTGAATCTGCATCGTCTCCAGAATTGTTTCTATTACCTGCAGGGAGATTTAGATCCCCATTAGCTGGAAAGCAATTTGTTGACCTCAACTGAATTGCATTATCCTGAGAAGCACAAGGCCGCGTTCACACGTATGGTAGTATAGGATACATAATCCTTTAGTGGTATGAAGGGACGTCATTTACCTAAATTTTATTTTTATTTTTTTATTCCGCACTATGCAATATCTACTCTAAATGGAGTTAAAGGAGTTAAAAACTGATGATTTATCGAGATCTGTGTTTGCCAGACTGGCATCAAACACCCCATTAGCTCCTTGTAGGGGCCACTGTGCACTGGAAACCAACACCAAGGCAGCACAACCCTGTACACTGTGTAGTACCCAAGCCTGATTACTGCATGGGTTGCTCTCATTTTGAAAAAGTTTTTTTTTTTTAAGAATAACATATTTTTTTATTAAAAAAAATATTTTGTATAAATGTTTTTTTTTATCTTTGTGGCTGTTTATATATAATATATTCGATTAAAGTTAACGCATACTTAAACTTTCATATGCTTGTACATGAGTTATAAGCACTATTTTTACCATAATATGACTGTCATTTTTTAGAAAATGTCTCCTTTGCAGGTTGCATCTATAATTCTCAGTTGTCTCTGGTGAGTAGAGACTAGCTGTAATGATATCTGCCAAGAGACTACACATGGAGACTGTAGATATTGGTCCCTGACTCTCTTATGCATTCAAAATCAGTCAGAGGCATTATAAAGGACCTCACAGAGAAGTTCTGAGCAGTACAAATTTGAATAAAGCACTTGATGTGAAATATAACACTCCTAGCTGCTGAATGACCACAATTACTCCTGTTTCTCTTCTTCCTGCTTCTTCCTGTACTTCTTCTCTCCTTTCTCTTCCATCCTCATAGGATTATATGGGATAATATAATCTAATCGTCCAGTGAGCAGATAACCTTTCTTGGTCTTTTAAGATAGATTTTTCCTAAATTTCAGAGAGAAGTTTAGAAAATGAATGGGAATAAAGAAAACAGCTGATAATTCTAGAACAATTAATTTTCTCTGATAATATATATCACAATTTATATTTGAAAGTACGCTGGTCATTTATTTTAACTTTTTTTTGTCTATATGGGGCTAGAAGGTGTGATTCTTTGACCACTTAATTGATGCATTAGAATGTACAACATTCCAAAGCATTAATTCCTGTCAGTGTAGGACATGAATTGGCATATGCTAAGTCCATAATTGTGTTGGCGAGTAAGCAGGATGGAAGAGGTGGAGCCTTCAAAGTGTTTTTGGGGAACCAGCAAACACCTATTTCCTGTGATGTAAAGTAGAACTAGATACTTTTACTTGAACAAGGCTTTAGAAGGTAAATCATAATTAGTGTTGAGCAAATCAAAGCCAAACTAATTGACTTCAATTTCAGGAAAAATTTGGTTCACTGCGAAGATAAATTTCCTTGTGCTTTGTGGTAACGAATCAATTTTTCCTGAAATGACGGTTTAAAAAATAGTTACCTCATCCATTTGCTTGTGGAAAGATGGTCGTGGACATCTTGATTGACTATACAGCGTGGATTGATATGTGACCGGCCAGCGTGATTACATCCTTACGTGACTGCATGTGTCTTCAATCAAGATGGTCACGAAGGCCTCTCTGTGATCAAATGGATAGGGTGAGCATGTTTTTCTTTAACCTTAACCCCTGAAATGCCACAGTTGTAGCATTACATGCCGCAATCAGCGATGAATGTAGCATCTGAGGGGTCCAATGCCAGGAGGCAGTGCAATCATCATTCCCAGTCACTGCGCCCATTACATACCAAGGAATGCGCTTTGTGACAAAGTAATTAATCACGAATCAACTTTCATGACCTCGCTCATCACTAATTACAATTAATACATGTAATAGATAAATTGTATATAAAAGTGTATTCATGCATATTAGCAGGAAATTTCAAAAAAGTTGAGCAGAATTCAACATATTATTTTACTGTCCTCAGTAAATCCTTCTATAATGGAGGTGAAATAATGAATTATTGGTGCCAGGGTGGAAAATGTCCCTATTATATCCTAATCAAAGAGTTTCTAATAGTAGCAACCCGATTTAGTCAACTGCCGTGTCCAATCATGCAAATAATGAGAACAGAGTGCAGTGACTGTTGACTTCAGCAGTGTGTAATACAAAATGTCACTTGTCAGCAGAACCCTGGCTTCATGCAATGTTAGATTTAAACCTCTGTGTTTAGCGTGGTGTTTGACTATAGCTATCGCATTAATAGAGCCGCCCATGAAGGACACTCATTTGGAAGACAAGTGGTTGATACAGATCAATATGATATTGGAAGGTTGCCCAAAACAGTCACAGTTTATACTGAGGAGGAAAAATAAGCCATTACTTTTCCAAACTGGTCATGTCATGAGGAATGTACACAATACAAATTGCTGCGATTAAATAGTCATTGACTTATGGTGTTTCCAGCGAGAAATATTAAGTGCATGTTAGTGTCACAAGTTCTCTTTTTAAAGGATTGTTTTCATTAATTTGGATTTAACTTTTATTAAGATGTATTGTACATAACTTTGGAATTGATATTTTGCATAATTTTGTTTTACAATATAGACATCAAGGATGTTTCTTATAGTCCCATGGGTGAATAGGGCAAATGCAAAAGTCAAACTCCATTCTTAAAATTAAATCCACATTAAATCCTTCTAGCCAACGCTCTCAGGTGAATCAGGGACTGGAATATATTGTTATCAAAGGGGGAGCGAAGTATTATAAAAATCAATTCGGTTACTTTCCAAAAAATGTGATTTATGACGTATTACTTCATCACGAAGCACATTTCTTTGTAAGTAATGGGTGCAATGACAGGGAACAGCAATTTTACCGATCACGGCATCTGACAGTCATAACAGTGTAAAATAAAAAATAAAAAAATTAAATTATACTTACCTCATTCATTTGGTTGTGACAAGCTGCCTGCCACCATCTTGATTGAAGATCTAGCACGAAATCTCAAGCGACCAGTGATGACATCATCACATTGGCTGGCGTGGTGACGTCATACGTCACGGCGCATGGAATTTCAAACAAGATCTTCAATCAAGATGGCAGTGGCTGGCTCATCATGTTCAAACGGATGAGGTAAGTATGATTTTTTTCAAATTTTTTCCTCCATTCAGGGAAAATCGATTTGCTGCTACAAAGCACAAGGAAATGTTGCTTTGCGACAAATCATGTTTTCCCTTAAATTCACATTGAAGTTCACTTCGTGGACTTCAATTCACTCAACACTAGGGATGGACCAAACCTGAGCAGAGCCCCATTGTCTGAGGACTATCAACAAGTTGGTTTTAATGGACCTATGCCCTTAAATGTATATTTTACAATGATATTCTTCATTTTTTTTATAATATACACATTTTAATTTCTGCTAAATCACTCTATATTTTTAAACCATCTATAATTGATGTTAGCCTTCTAACAGCATGCCTGACCCAACATTTGCTATTTACATATTTCTTTCTTCGATGTGAGGATAGTGTATGGAACCTCTACCTGCAATTTTGTTTGATTTTATAGCAAGTATAAACTTGCATGGATACCACAACAGAATGGCAACAGACTCCATTGTCAGTTAGTGGAGTCAGACACTAACATTATCCGCTCTACAATGGATCCAGAGGAGTGCCATGACTTCTGTTACTGGACCAGGAGAGAGGTACTATTTATGCTCCACTAGATTCTAGGAAAAGATATGCAAATTCCCTCCCTTTCCAAAAATTAAAGAAAGATGAGCCTCTTATGCCACTAGATGTAAGGTAGTTATCCTTTAAGTCAATGCCCGGCCTTTTAAACAGGCTTTCAGGCATAACTTGGATTATAGGTAAGATAGCACCTCATCGGCAGACTTCAGTTATAAACACTGAAACATCATTTCTTAGAGCTCTGTGTTTTGGGTACTACCATTCTTTTTGTCAATAGGGTGTGTCTGGATAGTGTCATAGTTATGATTTCATGGTTAAAATATGTATTTACTAGAACAGACATATTAATATATTGTTTTAGTCATACTTTATGCAACTTGAGCAGATTTGTTAATCAGGTATTCCTAACAAACATTTGAAAAAAATGGCAATTGTATAGCGCTTCCTTAATCTGTATGGTTCTTGGGGATTGAGGAAAAACAAGATGTGGTCAATATATGTGGCCATGACTGTCTACATGTTAGAAGAAAACACAAAATAGGCATAAAGTCTTAAACAAATGCAATGTTGCCTATAGCAACTACGTAATTTGATTTAAACACAAAAACAAGCACTATACATGATAGTATATAGAGATTCCCAGTCCATCTAACCTGACATAATATCTGGAAAAGGTTTCATCCTCCTCAAAAATATTAATATTTGAATATTAAGATGCTTGGTTCATTAGATTATCCATCGTCATCTTGAAATGCTTTCTTTGCTCAAATTAAAAATAATATTTGTTTTTTGAAAACTGTAGATAATCCCATTTTAAACCAGGGGCTTTCCCTTAGCTAAAATAACATTTCTAGCATTCCTTTGGTTTTCTCAAATGTATTTTCTATCATCTACCACTCAGCAATATTTCATTCTCGAGCTATTAGCAGTAACGTATAGCTGAGTATTTAAAAAAACGTGTTTTGTGTTATGTGGTAGATGAGAATCTGCAATAGAGCAAGATATTCAAGGGATTCTTTAAATACTTAAAGGGGTTTTAAAGGGGTTGTGCAGGGGGTTTATATTGATGACCTATCCTCAGGATAGGTCATCGGTATCAAATTGATGAGGGTCTGGCTCCTGGCACCCTGCCGGTCAGCTGTTTGAAGAGGAGGTGGCTCAGGTGCAAGCGCTGCATCTTCTTCAAGATTACACTGTGCGTCGCCTCGCTTGCAGCGGTGGTGCAGTGCAATTACAAGGGCTGTTCTGATTCACTTGTAAAGTTAAGGGGGTTGTCTCACTTCAGAAAATGGCATTTATCATGTAGCAAAAGTTAATACAAGGCACTTACTAATGTATTGTTATTATTCATATTGCCTCCTTTGCTGGCTGGATTCATTTTTCCATCACATTTTATACTGCGCGTTACCATGGTTATGACCACCCTACAATCAATTAGTGGTGCTCGTGCTTGTACACTATAGAAAAAAAGCGCTAGCCTATGTGCGCTCCCATGGTTCCGGCCACCAGAGTGGCCAAGACTTTTACCTATATTGTGCAAGCACGACCACCATTGCTGGATTGTAGGGTGGTCGTAATTGTGGAAACGAGCAGTGTATAATATGATGGAAAAATTAGTTTAGCCAGCAAAGGAAGCAATATGGAGAATAACAATACATTAGTAAGTGCCTTGTATTAACATGATAAATGCTATTTGCTAAAGTGCTTCAACCACTTTAAATAAATCCCTTTGCTGATAGTGTACTCCTGCAGGCGGATACAGATGTGAGCAATGTGAAGTCATTGTTTTGCATAGTGTATGTATAGTGCCACCAAAAATTGATGTATTGTTCTGAGTCTTATTTCTTCAGCGATTTTATACTTGGCTCTGTGTCTAAGTGCAATTTTTTTTCCAAAAACATTTTCATTTAATTTAATGAAATACATTCTCCTCTTGCTGATAGTGTGCCTGTTATTCAGCCTGTGTCCAAGTGACAACTGTTTTTCAAGTCACTCATTGTTTTTCATATTGTCTAATAGTGTATATTATCACCAGAAATTATCCAGCATTTTTGAAGTCCCATATACTTCAATCTGTGTCCAAGTGACAACTGTTTTCAACAAAGTTTTAATTTAAATCCTGGTGCTGATAGTATGCCGCTGTCTGCTGATACAGACGTCATATAGTTATCTAATCGTGCGTAGTGACACCAAAATTAGCTGTTGTTTTAAATCAGGTATTAATATAGCACTGCTATACTACAGTCTGTGTGCAAGTGACAATTTTTTTTTCAAAATGTTTTCATTTAAATTAAAAAGGAGTAATGTTTGGAACATTTTTTAATTTAAAAAAGCCAACTGTGCGATTTGTTTTGAAACAGGCTGTTTGTTACCGCCATACATTTACCCAAAGCCATATATGTTGCTGTCACTTTGACATTACTAATGCTGTCTTGGGTTGGATACAGTCCAAGGAGACATCAGAGTGTCATGCACAACATTTTGTGGCAATTGGGGCACTTTTTTATTACTGTTCAATAGAGATGAGCGAATCATCCAACATTCGCTGCGGCGAATAATCGACAAATTTCTGACAAGATTCGTTCTTAATACGAATTTTTTCGGTCGAATTTGCGTTAAAAAATCATCGCTGTTTTGCGAACATTCCTACACAAATTACGAACATACAGTCAGCGCTGTTAAAAATACGCAATACGTAAGCATTAGCGTACAAAGTGTGTACGAATCCTTAGCATACTATTGACTTGTGATTGCGTCATACGCACGAGGCTAGGCCGCGGCGTACAGTCTTTAGAGGCAGTCCATATGAACTAGAAAAGTAAGGTGCTAGCTATCCGGCTAAGTGCATAATTTACTAAAAAAACACCGTACAAAAAGTGCATAATAGGACACATTGCAGTACCTGAAAAAGAATACACACAATGGGCTAAAGTGTTTGAACGTTGCTGAACCTGTAAAAACATTATCGCTAAAATCCAGCAAAGACATAATTATGCAAACATTTTAGTGCAATCAATTTCAGATTTGCAAGCATAATAGGCTCAGATATACGTTTGAGTCTCTCCTTATGGCTGCTTGGCATAAAACACTGGAACACAGTCCAAAATTCAATTGTAATCCACATGAGGTAATTGTGTAATCCAAACAGGTAATGTGTAATCCACATGAATAATATAAAATAGCAGCAAATAGAGAACCCAAATAACCTGACAATGGGGGGAAAAGGAAAACGGGCGCGCTGGGAATTTTCTGCAGAATGGGGGGGGGGAGTCCTGACAAGCCATGTCCATCTGGGTAAGAGTCAAACAGGAGGCAATACAAACTAAACAAACAAAACATGTGCCAACTAGCTCTCACCTGTCAGGTGCAGTCCATGTTGTGGCTCCCATAGGTCCTCCAGAGGTGTCATTTAAATGACTCAGCCAGTAGAAGGGTTCCTCAGATGAGGGACCTGAAGTCCTCCTCACTTGAACTGCTACTGAATGACATCAGAGGACGCTCCTGCCTCTTGTAGGCCAAGCTGGCTGCTGTGGTGGAGCTCCACTGCCCTCTTCTGCCAGAAGTCGGACTTGACTGGGTCCGGGTGGTGGTCACACTGGTGAGCGCTGCAACCACTTGTGCCTTCTCTTTTCCGGATACTCCTGCCGGGACAGCAGGGTTAAGGACTTCTGGCTGCAGCGTTTCAGGCAAGGTTGCACCCAGGGAAGAAGCGCCATCTCCCCTGGCTGCTGTTGACTTCATTTTCCAGGGTAGTTGGTACTGGTGGATCACTGTGGACTGGAAAGTAAACGATGATGTCATCAGCTGACCCAGCTGAAAGGACTGTGATGGAGGTGGCAGTCCAGGGATCAGAGGCTCTGGCTGTGGCTTCTCCCTGAAATGGAGGGTGCCATCTGGTGGTTCCTCCAGCCAAGCTTCTGCTGGTGATGTAGGGACCAGGGGCTTAGATAATAAGGTAACCCCGGTAGCAAAGGGGCCTTTCAGGGATGCGATGGGGGTATATTCCACCTGATCCCCCACATGCAGGCTGTGACAGGGTTCGGGCAGGTACGGTCGTTTCACTGACCTACGGCCCACAAGGTACTCCTTGACGTCATCCGCCAGGAAGCCACAGCCTCGCTCCACTGAAAACCATAGGATGGTTCCCTTACGCCGCTCCAGTGTAGGGTCTCCCAGTCGCGGATGGTCCAGTACTTGGATGACCCAGTCCTGCACCGCATTCTTGTAGTCCCATAGGGTCTGGGCGTGGGCCGTCACTGATGCAGACACAATGGGATTCTGCCACCTGGAAGGTGTTGTTTTTGCTCTCCTTTTGGGCGGCAAAGTGGACGCTCCAGCCACCTCCACTGCACCAGCCGCACCAGCTGACAAGGTGAACATCGAGTCAGGAGTCGGTGAGACTGCAGTCTTGCATAATTGTGATGTTCTGATCTCTGGAGAGGGCGGTGGTTCGAGGTACTCGTTCCCAAAGACTATTTCCCCCCACTTTGGTCGCAGTTGATTCGCCATGCTATGGTATCTTGTTCACCGCTGGCTTGAACTGGATAGGAGGGCGGAGTAATGAGGGAGGAGTCGTCACTCCCTATATGTGCAAATAGTTAGTTTCCGGTGGGCCAGGCTGGTTTTTCCCGCTTCTGAGGGGGGCGTATCTTCACTTTCCCGCTCTTGAGGGGGCGTATCATCATTTTCCCGCTTAGGGGGGCCAGGGGGGCAAGAAGAATGCGTACGTAGCATACGTAGCATTAGCGTTCAACATTTTAAGAACATTTACCAATAATATGAAGCAAATCTGAAAAAATCCGGATTCGCTTCAGAGTAGGAAAAATGGAGGATTCGATACGAATCCACTAAGCAGCAAATAGAATCGCTCACCTCTACTGTTCAATTTATTTAGGACAAATCGAATCTGACAGTGAAACTTTTATGTTTTTTGGGCAAGGTTGCCCACAACCTCAAGGTTTCTGATGTAAATAAAAGTGATCAGTCTTTGTTTTCTAAAACAATACTTTATTTTATATATATACTAGCAGAAAGACCCGGCTTCGCCTGGGTATATTTCATCTATTTCATTTAATGTTTCTGTGTGTCGTTGCAGAGAGAAAGTCATCCTCCCTCCCATCCCTGCAGCTGACAGATGTTGATTTTTACCTTCAATTGTTCAATCTCCATTGGCTGCGGAGTGGGAGGGGTCATGGCCTGACTGAGTCGGGGGCGTGACGTTGCAAGACCTGGGGCGGGGTTTTAAGTCCTTCTTTTGATGGTGGCCAGAATTACAGGTCGATGCCATGGTAATTTATGAGGACACGCCATGGGTAACAGCGGAAGAAAACATTGCTTTGCATGGGTATATTTAATCTATTTCATTTAATGTTTCTGTATGTTGTTGCAGAAAGAAATCCAACTTCCCTCCCACCCCTGCAGCTGACAGAAGTTGATTTTTACCTTCATTTTTTCAATCCCCGTTGGCTGCGGAGTGGGAGGGGGCGTGGCCTGAAAGAGTCGGAGCGTGGTTTCCCGAGATCTGGGGCAGGGGTCAGAGTGGCATGAATTACAGGTCGATGACATGGTAATTTATGGGGACCCGCAATGGGTAGCAGTGGAAAAAAAACATCTTTTATTAGTACTGAATGGTCGTAGTCTAAAATTAGTCAATTTCATCTACGATTTTTGTGTGTCGTTGCAGAGAGAAATTCACCCTCCCACCCCTGCAGCTGATTTTTTTCAATCCCCGTTGCCTGCGGAGTGGGAGGGGGCGTGGCCTGGCAGAGTTGGGGGTGTGGATTATCAAGATGCTTCGAACGGTTGTAGTCTGAAATTAGTCTATTTCATCAAAAATGTTGTGTGTCATTGCAGAGAGAAATTCACCCTCCCACCCCTGCAGCTGACAGAAGTTTATTTTTCCCTTCATTCTTTCAATCCCTGTTGGCTGCGGAGTGGGAGGGGGCATGACCTGACAGAGTTGGGGGTGTGGCTTAGCAAAGCGCTTCGCATAGGTGATTTAATCTATTTCATTTAATGTTTCTGTGTGTCGTTGCAGAATGGCTGCAGAGTGGGAGGGGGCGTGGTCTGACAGAGTTGGGGGCGTGACTTAGCAAGACGATTCTAACAGTTGTAGTCTATAATTAGTCTATATTATCTAAAATTTTTGTGTGTCGTTGCAGAGAGAAATTCACCCTCCCACCCCTGCAGCAAACAGAAGTTTATTTTTACCTTTATTTTTTCAATCCCCGTTGGCTGCGGAGTGGGAGGGGGCGTAACCTGACAGAGTCGGGGGCGTGATTAGCAAGACGCTTCACATGGGTGTATTTAATATATTTCATTTAATGTTTCTGTGTGTAGTTGCAGAAAGAAAGTCAACCTCCCACCCATCCCTGCAGCTGACAGAAGTAGATTTTTACCTTTATTTTTTCAATCCCTGTTGGCTGCGGAGTGGGAGTGGGCGTGGCCTTACAGAGTTGGGGCGTGGCTTAGCAAAGAGCTTTGCATAGGTGCATTTAATCTATTTCATTTAATGTTTCTGTGTGTCGTTGCAGAATGGCTGCGGAGTGAGAGGGGGCGTGGCCTGACAGAGACGGGGCGTGGCTTAGCAAAAGGCTTCGAACGGTTGTAGTCTATAATTAGTCTATTTCATCTAAAATTTTTGTGTGTTGTTGCAGAGAGAAATTCACCCTCCCACCCCTGCAGCAAACAGAAGTTTATTTTTACCTTCATTTTTTCAATTCCAGTTGGCTGCGGAGTTGGAGAGGGCGTGACCTGACAGAGTCGGGGGCGTGGATTAGCAAGACGCTTTGCATGGGTGTATTTAATCTATTTTATTTAATGTTTGTGTGTGTTGTTGCAGAAAGAAAGTCAACCTCCCACCCATCCCTGCAGCTGACAGAAGTTGATTTTTACCTTTTTTTTTCAATCTCTGTTGGCTGCGGAGTGAAAGGGGGTGTGGCCTGAAAGAGTCGGGGGTGTGGCTTAGGGAGACCTGGCGCTGGGGTTTTAAGTACTTCTTTTAGGGTGGCCTGAATTAAAGGTCAATACCATGCTTATTTATGAGCCCACGCAATAGACAGCAGTGGAGGAAAACATCTTTTATTACTACTGAACTGTAGTAATAGAAAAAAACATTACCATTATTTATGGTAACCGGAATACCTTTAACAGTGTCAGTGAATAGAAATGGATGAGATCCTCAGCTGCTGATAATTACCTGGTTGTTATGGAAACTCCCTCCCTGTGTGTGCCTTTGCAGAGAATGGCAGTTGGAGTTTAAAACCAAAGTTCCCAGTTGTAATGTTGGTTAATGGAGATCATATTTTGGGAATATCTCAGGAACGGTATGTCCTAGAGAGATGAGACCTGGTCTAAAACCTTCCCGGACACCTGATGTACCTGTGTGCCGTATTTGGTGAAAATCGGTCCAGTAGTTTGGTCGCGCATAGAGAACAGACAGACAGACAGACAGAAACTCATTTTTATATTATTAAGAGATATAACATCAAAAAGATTAAGATTTCCCATCACTGGAACTAAGGAGCCTAGGTCAACACCTTTAAAACAACTGCATACATTATCCCTCCTCCACCAAACTTTACAGTTGGCACAATGCAACCAAGCAGGTAATGTTCTCCTGGCATTCACCAAATCCAGACTCATCCTTCAGACTGACAGAGAAGTGAGTCCAGCGGAGGCCTGCTTCACAACTCTACATATGACACCTGGCATTGTGCTTGATGATGTAAGGCTTGCGTGGAGCTGCTCAGCCATGGAAACCCAAGTCATGAAGCTCCAAGGCACAGTTTTTGTGCTGACAATGTCAGAGGAGGTCTGGGACTGGCAATTTTTGAGTCAGCAGAACATTGGTGATTTTTATGCACTACTATGCCTCTCAGCAGTCGATGTCCCACTGTGTAATTTTACCTTTGTCCTGCCACTTGATGGTGGAGTTGCTGTGGTTACTAAATGCTTCAACTTTGAAATAATGCCACTCACAATTGAATGTGGAATATCTTGGAAGAAACGAACTGACTTGTTGCGACAGTGAGCTCTTTAGCATGACCCATTATTTCACAAATGTTTGCAGGTGTTGCAATACTTTTGTCCACATATATCATGAAACATAATGTACTGCATTCTGCCTATGGCAGAAACTTTGAGTCAGGCCGCAAAAAATTGTTTAACTACCCATGAGCAGAAACATACAGTCACATTAATAGGGAATTGTACAATTCAAACAATATTTGCCTAGCAAGAATAGCTGAAATGGCAGCAATAGACCTCTGGAGCGTTTCCCATTTATCTTGTTTTATTACACTGTAAATGCACAGGATAATAAAAACATCTGCCAGGTGAAAAAAATGGGGCAATTTCCCATGGGGTTAATACTTTTTGTGCAGAATGTAACATGAACATGATTATACATCATGTGGTCTGTTAAGCTTCCATGTCACATATACCTTTCCTACGGCGTGGAAAACATATGATTGTTCATTGATAACCTGGCACGATGTAATTCAAGAGATATGTTCTTGAGCTTAGAGTGATGGATTATAATAGTCCAACTCTACCGGTAACAATAATCAAAGTGATTTAGTAGCGTTAAAGATGTAATGTTTTCAAACAAGGCAGAAGATAACATAATATGAAGAATTACTGATAATCCCAGTTTAACCAGCTATAAAACCACTTCCATGTTTTAAGCTATTAGTTTTATTACTTCTCCAGCTGAAGATGATCACATAAAGGAAAGAGCGGAATTATTACTTCATCTGCATCGTCTATATATGAATATACAGTACAGACCAAAAGTTTGGACGCACCTTCTCATTCAAAGAGTTTTCTGTATTTTCATGACTATGAAAATTGTAGATTCACACTGAAGGCATCAAAACTATGAATTAACACATATAGAATTACATACTTAAAGGGGTTATCCCACGAATAATGTAAAAAATGAAAATCAGACATCATATAGTACTAGATAACCTCTTTTTAACAAAGCTAGAACCAGCCCTGTACCTCACATGGGTCCAGAGATCTCCCTATTCATTGCTCTGCTACATTCATATCAAGCTGACAGCTCGGGGAGTGTCTTTTCTGCTGCAGCTCAGGGGGCGTGTCCATGTTCTGCCTATCACAGCTCAGGAGGCAGTTAAAAGTTGAAACTGAGCATGTGCGGCCATCTCAGTGAGCAGGTCAAAGAAATAAGAAATTAAGTGGTCCTATACAGATACATTTTATTGACTAACTCAGTAGCTGTACAAAATTTTTAATGACATGCAATTACAAAAGTATTCAGATCCAGGTGCTGGTTTGAAAACTGTAGAATATTTTTCGTGGGACAACCCCTTTAACAAAAAAGTGTGAAACAACTGAAAATATGTCTTATATTCTAGGTTCTTCAAAGTAGTCACCTTTTGCTTTGATTACTGCTTTGCACACTCTTGGCATTCTCTTGATGAGTAGAGATGAGCGAGCACTAAAATGCTCGGGTGCTCGTTATTCGAATCGAATTTTTCCCGATGCTCGGGTGCTCGTTTCGAATAACGAATCCCATTGAAGTCAATGGGAGACTCGAACATTTTTTGCAGGGGACCGGGGCTCTGCCTAGGGAAGGCTGGGTGAAAACCTGGAAACCTCAGAAAATGATGGAAACACCACGGAAATGGACAGGAAACAGCAGGGGCAGCATGCATGGATGCCTCTGAGGCTGCCTAATCGTACCATTATGCCAAATTCTGGGCAACAGCCTGGTGGTGACCCTCAAGGCAATTGTGCTGACCCAGACCAAGATGGGCAAGGCACATGTGCTGGCACATGTTAGGAAAGCACCCAACTAGGTGCAACGAAGGTCCATCACCGCCTGCAGGTGACACCACTGCTCATGCTGGCACTGCTGTGCTACCCCCCGCCCCACGACGTAGGCATAAGCCTGACACAGCATGGTGACAGCGTAGTGACACCAACAAGTGATCAAGTTAGATTGAGGTAGCAGGTGAACCACCCAAAAATGTAGCCTGACACAGCATGGCGGTGAACCCATAGTGACCAAGTTAGACTCAGGTGGCAGGTGAAGCACCCAAAAATTTAGCCTGACACAGCATGGCAGTGACACCACCAATGCCTTGGTCAGACTGAGATTGCAGTCAAATGTCTGTAGGTGAGCCTCCCAAAAATTTGTTTTGGAGAGTCCGAAGTTGACCCTCCTAAAAAATTGTTTTGGAGTGTCTGTAGCTGACCCTCCTGTAAAATATTTTTTTTGTTTTTCCTGTTATTAGTTTATGTACAACCCATGGCTGGCATCAGGGGCGTAGCTAGAACTGACTGGGCCCCACAGCAAAATTTTGTATGGTGCCCCCCTTCATGACTATCCTGGCATCCTATATGTGCATATGTAAGGGAGAGTTCACAGGGCAGGGGGCACACACAGTGCAGCATGGGGGCACAGTACAAGGCAGGGGCACAGGACAGCATAGCGGGCACAGTGCATTATAGGACGTACAGTACAGGGCAGGAGGCACACACTGTGTAGCATGGGGGACACAGTACAGGGCAGGGGGAAAATACAGCACAGGGGGTACAGTACAGGTCAGGGGGCACACAGTGCAGAATGGGGGGCACAGTACAGGGCAGGGGGCAAAATACAGCATATGGGGTACAGTACAGTGCGGGTGCACACTGTACAGGCCGGGGGGACGCACAGTACAGCATATGGGGCACATGGCAGCATACGGGGCACAGTACAGGGCAAGGAGTACAGTACAGGATAGGAGGCACACACTGTGTGGCATGGGGGCACAGTACAGGGCAGGGGGGGAAATACAGCATGGGGTACAGGGCAGCATAGAGGGCACAATACAGCTCAGGGAGTACAGGGCAGGGGGCACACATAGTGCAGCATAGGGGACACAGTACAAGGCAGGGGGCACACACAATGCAGTGCAGAGGGCACAGTGCATTATAGGGGGTACAGTACAGGGCAGGAGGCACACACTGTGTAGCATGGGGGGCACAGTACAGGGCAGGGGGCAAAATACAGCATAGGGGGCACAATGCAGCATAGGGGGTACAGTACAGGGCAGGGGTCACACATAGTGCAGCATAGGGGACACAGTACAGGGCAGGGGGGCGGAATACAGCATAGGGGACACAGTACAGGGCAGGGGCACACATAGTGCAGCATAGGGGACACAGGGCAGGGGGCAGAATGCAGCATGGGGGGTGCAGTACAGGGCAGGGGGCACAAACTTACCACTGTTGGTCAGGCTGGCAGTGAGTCTGAAGGTCTGCTGTATTGGCTGGCTGACAGGCTGCAGCAATGCTCAGATGGCTGAGACAGCGCTGCTCTGGGTTGCTCCTGCTTCCTGGATGTCTGTTACAGCCAGAGCAGGAGGTCAGCTGGCACTACAAGGGAGGTGGAGGGGCAGGTAAGATAGGCAGCCTGACGGGCAGGCAGGAGTGCAGAGGGTCACATTCAGGGTCCACATGGTGCTTCTGGAAGTCTGGGAGCGGGCCCTGTTTATGACTGAAGTATTACTTGAAAAGATTGGTGGAGCAGCAGCTTCCTCTCACTGCTCCTCCACCAATCAGATTACACAGTGCAGCAGCGCCGAGGAGAGGTAGGAGAATCCCTCTCTCCCCATCCTCTTGTTTAATTGCGCAGCGTTACGATCCCACCCCACCCCTGGAAAGAGAGAGAAATAGAAATATTACCCTGCTGATTTGCCACATCCCTGCTACTGCTCCCGGGCCCCTGCTGAGCTCGGGCCCCGAAGCAGTCGCTTCCCCTGCTTCCCCTATAGCTACGCCACTGGCTGGCATGGTGGGAATATATAGGTTTGCTTCACAGACGGTCCACTGCACCGTTACATTTTCTTCATCATTGCCAATTACTTTTTCACCAACTGTTGTATGGCAATGATAAAGGGGAAGGTGAATCCACTGCCGAAGAAAAGTGTCATCCTCCTACAAGTCTCCACTTGTTCTCAATTGAAAAGGAGATGTTCTTGCCGTGGCCTTCCTCATAGTGGGCGCTTCTGCGGACAACAGAGGTGGTGTACCTACGGACAGCCTGACCGAACATGATGGCAGATGGGGAGACACTCCCTCATGTAAAATTGTTTTTTGAGTGTCTGTATTTGACACTACTAAAAAAATTTATTGGAGAGAGGGCCTGTAGGTAGCCCACCGTAAACATTGTTTGTATAGAGCGCCAGTTGGCCCTCAGAAACATTGACTGTTGGCTCAGCGTTTCTGTGCGAAGAGGAGGAGGGGGAGGAGGGGTTGGAGGAAGAGGCATAATAAGTCTGAGAAACCGTGACCAAGGTAGGCCCCGCAATCCTTGGTGTGGGCATTACATGAGTGGCCCCAGGGTCAGACTCGATCCCAGCCTCTACCAAGTTAACTCAATGTGCCGTCAGGGAGATATAGTGTCCCCAGGGGCGGTCTTGGCATTTCTGGGGCCCTAAGCGAAGTTATGTCTGGGGGCCCCCCCCCAATGACACCTCACACCCCTGATGACACGGCCTCTGATGACACGCCCCCCCCAATGACACACCCCCTACACCTCACTGGAGGGGGGGTCAAGGTTGCCCACAGCCTATGGCGTGTCCCAGACTCCCAGCTCTCTATTGGCTGGGCTGCAGGGGCGTAGCTAAAGGCTCATGGGCCCTGGTGCAAGAGTTCAGCTAATACAGCGCCCCATACCTCTTACATCCAGTATAACACAGCGCCCCATACCTCTTACATCCAGTATAATACAGCGCCCCATACCTCTTACATCCAGTATAATACAGCGCCCCATACCTCTTACATCCATTATAATACAGCGCCTCATACCTCTTACATCCAGTGACGTCTCCTCGGATGTAGATCTTCTCTTTCCTCATCTTCTCCTTTCAGACCAGACGCCATTTTTCAGCCATTTCTTATCTCTGCAGTTTGACAGAAAAAAATCTTAGTTTACTACTTTTCCATCATCCTCCCATCTTCTGGACAAATCATCCTACCACCCCAGTACTGTGCCACTAGTACCACACAGATAGTGCCCTTCAATAATTATTGGCACACAGTGTCCTAAAATAACTGCGCCCAGCAAATACTGTCCCGTAATAGTGTGAACATACCGTCCCCCAGAAATAACTGCGCTGATACTGTGCCAGGGTGCCCCCCACAGTAATAGTGCCCCCCACAGTACTAATGTCCCCACTGTGCCCCAGAAGTAATAATGCTTCCAATGTGCCAGTAAGAAGTGCTCCCCACCCATAGATGCCCCCCAAATTATGTGCCAGTAAGAAATGCCCCAATAATGCGCCAGAAGTTCCCCCCAATGATTCCCCCTCAAAATCATGTGCCAGTAAGAAATGCCCCCAGTGCCCCCCATGTGCCAGTAAGAAATGCCCCCAGTGCCCCCATGTGCCAGTAAGAAATGCCCCCAGTGCCCCATGTGGGCCAGAAAAAATGCCCCTAGTGCTCCCATGCCATAAAGAAATGCCCCCAGTGCCCCCATGTGCCAGTAAGAAGTGCCCCCAGTGCCAGTAAAAATGCCCCAGTGCCCCCATGTGCCAGTAAAAATGCCCCCAGTGCCCCCATGTGCCAGTAAAAATGCCCCCATGTGCCCCCATGTACCAGTAAAAATGCCCCGTGCCAGTAAAATGCCCTCAGTGCCCCCATGTGCCAGTAAAAATGCCCCCAGTGCCCCCATGTGCCAGTAAAAATGCCCCCATGTGCCAGTAAAAATGCCCCAGTGCCCCCATGTGCCAGTAAAAAATGCCCCCAGTGCCAGTAAAAATGCCCCAGTGCCCCCATGTGCCAGTAAAAATGCCCCAGTGCCCCATGTGCCAGTAAGAAAATGCCCCCAGTGCCCCCATGTGCCAGTAAGAAATGCCCCCAGTGCCCCCATGTGCCAGTAAGAAGTGCCCCCAGTGCCAGTAAAAATGCCCCTAGTGCTCCCATGCCATAAAGAAATGCCCCCAGTGCCCCATGTGCCAGTAAGAAGTGCCCCCAGTGCCAGTAAAAATGCCCCAGTGCCCCCTTGTGCCAGTAAAAAATGCCCCAGTGCCCCCATGTGCCAGTAAAAATGCCCCCGTGCCAGTAAAATGCCCTCAGTGCCCCATGTGCCAGTAAAATGCCCAGTGCCATGTGCCAAGTAAAATGCCCCCAGTGCCCATGTGCCAGTAAAAATGCCCCCAGTGCCCCATGTGCCAGTAAAAATGCCCCCAGTGCCCCCATGTGCCAGTAAAAATGCCCCAGTGCCCCCAATTGAGCTCCGGTCGGTGACTGCTACAATAAAAAAAAAAAAAAAAAAAATTAACACTTACTTACCTCCATGGTGCTGGCAGCGATGCGATGCAGGCCTCTTCCGGCCTGTGTCCCGCGCTGTACGGCTCAGGCGGCGCGATGACGTCATCGCGCCGCCTGAGCCGGCCTCTGATAGGCTGCAGGCCCAGTGCCTGCAGCCTATCAGAGGAACGGGCAGGGGAGACGCCTCTCCCTCCCCTGCCCCATTACAATACAGGCATCTGTATCGCCGTCCTGAGGACGGCGATACAGATGACTATGGAGATGAGCGCTTCCACAATGGAAGCGCTCATCTCCCTCTGCGGGCGGTCTTGGGCACCGGCACAAGAGAAGAGCGTGGGGGCCCCCTTGGACGCCGGGGGCCCTACGCAAATGCATAGGATGCGTGGTGCCCAAGACCGCCCCTGAGTGTCCCTGCCCGCCAGCACTTGTCCACGTGTCCGTGGTTAGGTGGACCTCATCACTAACCGCATTGGTCAGGGCACGGATGATGTTCTGTGACACGTGCTGGTGTAGGGCTGGGACGGCACATCGGGAAAAATAGTGGCGGCTGGGGACCAAGTACCGAGGGACAGCCACCGCCATCAGGTTGCAGAAAGCCTCAGTCTCTACCAGTCTATAGGGCAGCATCTCCATGCTCAACAATTTGGAGATGTGGACGTTTAGGGCTTGGGCATGTGGGTGGCTGGAATTGTATTTGCGCTTGCGCTCAAATGTCTGCTGCAAAGACAGCTGAATGCTGCGCTGGGACACATTGGTGGAGGTTGTGGAGGATCGTGGAGGCGAAGGGGTGGTTGTAGGGCGGGAGGCGCTCATGCCGGGGTCCTGGGTGGGAGGTTGACTCGCCGAGCCAGCATGTGATACAGGGGAAGGGGCAGTGGTGTGACCCGCAGGCGGTGAACGGCCTTGGTTCCACTGAGTCGGGTGTTTAGCGCTCATATGCCTGCGCATGCTGGTAGTGGTTAGGCTGGTAGCGGTGGCTCCCCTGCTGATCCTGGTGTGGCACAGGTTTCACACCACAGTCCGTCGGTCATCCTCACTTTCTTTAAAAAACCTCCAGACTTGCGAACATCTAGGCCTCGGCACGGGAGCTTGATTCCGTGAAACAGTTGCTGATCTACCTGCTCTGGCCCTGCTTCTCCCTCTGGCCACCCCACTGCCTCTTCCAACCTGTTCTGGTGCTGCACTTGTCTCCCCCTCAGAAGCACTGTCTTGAGTTGGATTACAAACCCAGTTCGGGTCAGTCACCTCATCATCCACCAGCTCTTCCTCCGATTCCTGACTCTGCTCCCCCCTCGGACTTACTGCCCTGACAACAACGTCACTGTCTGACAACCGTGTCTCATCATCATTATCATCCGACACCTCTTCACGCACTACTTGCACTAAGTCCACACTCTCATCACCCACAGACTGTGAAAGTTCTAAATTTTGGGGAGCAGGCTGGGGGGGAAGGAGGTTGAGCTGGAGGAGACAGAGGTCTACTCCCTTGGCTAGCGTGGGTGGACTGCGTGGAAGACTGGGTGGTGGATAAATTACTGGACGCATTGTCCGCTATCCACGTCATCACCTGTTCGCACTGTTGTGGTTTCAATAGTGGTGTACCACGTGACCCAGTAAGTTGCGAGATGAAGCTAGGGAGCGAAACTCTGCGGCGTTCCACTGCTCCCTCATCAGCATGTACAGTGTCACCCTGCCCAGGACCACGGCCTCTGCCCCTTACACTACTTGAACGCCCACGCCCTCGACCCTTAGCCCTTGGGTTCAACATTTTGTATATTCACCAAACTGTCGAGTTAATATCTGAGGCCAAAACCGTATTCAGTAGACAGTAGAATTACTATCTGAGGCAAAAAAATGTAGTCTTTAGACTCCAGCTATTGCACCGCAAACCACTCAATTTTGCACTGGACTGTAGTTTATATAGCTGAGAGTAAAAACGTATTCTCTAGACTGCGGCTAGTGTATCGCACACCTCACAATTGTTCACTGGACTGTAGTTTATATAATTGAGTGAAAACAATTATTCTCTAGACTGCAGCAAGTGTATCGCACACCTCATAATTGTTCACTGGACTGTAGTTTATATAATTGAGTGACAAAAAATTATTCTCTAGACTGCGGCTAGTGTATCGCACACCTCACAATTGTTCACTGGACTGTAGTTTATATAATTGAGTGAAAAAAATATTTTCTAGACTGCGGCAAGTGTATCGCACACCTCACAATTGTTCACTGGACTGTAGTTTATATAATTGAGTGAAAAAAATTATTCTCTAGACTGCGGCAAGTGTATCGCACACCTCACAATTGTTCACTGGACTGTAGTTTATTTAACTGAGTGAAAAAAAATATTCTCTAGACTGCGGCAAGTGTATCGCACACCTCACAATTGTTCACTGGACTGTAGTTTATATAATTGAGTGAAAAAAATTATTCTCTAGACTTTGGCAAGTGTATCGCACACCTCACAATTGTTCACTGGACTGTAGTTTATATAATTGAGTGAAAAAAATTATTCTCTAGACTGCGGCAAGTGTATTGCACACCTCACAATTGTTCACTGGACTGTAGTTTATATAACTGAGTGACAAAACATATTCCCTAGACTGCACTACAGATCCCAGCAAGCCAAGGTACAACAGCAGCAAAAATGAGTACTGAGAGGACTTTGGGCAATTTCATTGGGGTCTGTGTGAACCATGTGCTGTCCCCTTTCTGCCACCAGTGCACAGTGTGCAGCCAAGATGGCGGTAGCTGCACTACAAGTCCCAGCCAGCAGCCGAGAGGAGGACAAAATAAAATGTCGTTGTAGCCCTTAAAAGGAGCGTTGGGTTCTTTGTGGATGATTCCTGTCTAACCAGATTCTAATTTCACGCCCTAACAGTGTGCAGCCAAGATGGCGGTAGCTGCACTACGAGTCCCAGCCAGCAGCCAGGAGGAGACAAAAAAAAAAAAAAAACGTGCTTGTAGCCCTTAGAAGGGCTGTTGAGTTCTTTGTGGGTGATTCCTGCCTAACCAACAACTAAATTCAGGCCCTAACACTCTCCCTGACAGACAGCATCTCTATCCCTAATCTCATGCAGACGGCGTATGACGCGAGCAGCGCGGGACCACAATTTTATATTCCCAGGTCATCTGATCTGGCCAGCCAATCCCTGCTATCGACTTGTAGGGGCCCCACGTGATGCTAGGAGGTACCAAAGACTCTCCTGCATGTTGATTGGCTGAAAAAAGGCGGCTAACATGCAGGAAGAGGAAGTTGCCATTTCCTCGAGGATCGCGATATGCTCGTCCGAGTAGCGAGCATATGTGAATACCCTAATGCTCGAACGAGCACCAAGCTCGGACGAGCATGTTCGCTCATATCTATTGATGAGCTTTAACTTAACAAAAAAGTGTGAAACAACTGAAAATATCTCTTATATTCTAGGTTCTTCAAAGTAGCCACCTTTTGCTTTGATTACTGCTTTGCACACTCTTGGCATTCTCTTGATGAGCTTCAAGAGGTAGTCACCTGAAATGGTTTTCACTTCACAGGTGTGCCCTGTCAGGTTTAATAAGTGGGATTTCTTGCCTTATAAATGGGGTTCGGACCATGAGTTGTGTTGGGCAGAAGTCAGGTGGATACACAGCTGATAGTCCTACTGAATAGACTGTTAGAATTTGTATTATGGCAAGAAAAAAGCAGCTAAGTAAAGAAAAACGAGTGGCCATCATTACTTTAAGAAATGAAGGTCAGTCAGTCCGAAAAATTGGCAAAACTTTGAAAGTGTCCCCAAGTGCAGTCGCAAAAACCATCAAGCACTACAAAGAAACTGGCTCACATGAGGACCGCCCCAAGAACAGAAGACCAAGAGCCACCTCTGCTGCGGAGGATAAGTTCATCCGAGTCACCAGCCTCAGAAATCGCAGGTTAACAGCATCTCAGATTAGAGACCAGGTCAATGCCACACAGAGTTCTAGCAGCAGACACAGCTCTAAAACAACTGTTAAGAGGAGACTGTGTGCAGCAGGCCTTCATGGTAAAATAGCTGCTAGGAAACCACTGCTAAGGACAGGCAACAAGCAGAAGAGACTTGTGTGGGCTAAAGAACACAAGGAATGGACATTAGACCAGTGGAAATCTGTGCTTTGGTCTGATGAGTCCAAATTTGAGATCTTTGGCTCCAACCACCGTGTCTTTGTGCGACGCAGAAAAGGTGAACGGATGGACTCTACATGCCTGGTTCCCACCGGGAAGCATGAAGGAGGAGGTGTGATGGTGTGGGGGTGCTTTGCTAGTGACACTGTTGGGGATTTATTCAAAATTGAAGGCATACTGAACCAGCATGGCTACCACAGCATCTTGCAGCGGCATGCTATTCCATCCGGTTTGCGTTTAGTTGGACCATCATTTATTTATCAACAGGATAATGACCCCAAACACACCTCCAGGCTGTGTAAGGGCTATTTGACCAAGAAGGAGAGTGATGGGGTGCTACGCCAGATGACCTGGCCTCCACAGTCACCAGACCTGAACCCAATCGAGATGGTTTGGGGTGAGCTGGACTGCAGAGTGAAGGCAAAAGGACCAACAAGTGCTAAGCATCTCTGGGAACTCCTTCCAGACTGTTGGAATACCATTTCAGGTGACTACCTCTTGAAGCTCATCAAGAGAATGCCAAGAGTGTGCAAAGCAGTAATCAAAGCAAAAGGTGGCTACTTTGAAGAACCTAGAATATAAGACATATTTTCAGTTGTTTCACACTTTTTTGTTAAGTATATAATTCCACATGTGTTAATTCATAGGTTTGATGCCTTCAGTGTGAATCTACAATTTTCATAGTCATGAAAATACAGAAAACTCTTTGAATGAGAAGGTGTGTCCAAACTTTTGGTCTGTACTGTAGCTGTATTTCATTTTCATTCCCATGTCAGGATATCCCTCTCTTCTAGTGAAATCAGCAGGAACCTTAACAGAAGCAATAATGTCATCGCAGGAGACAACACATCATGGTAGTACATTGAGGTCAATTAGTTTAATCCTGAGCTGAGGTTTTTATCAGCCATGGCCACTATAAATTGTATGTCAGTAGGAGCCAAACTGAAAGGTCTCGCTAAGAGACATAGGTAGGCTACTTACAATTAGCTGTATTATTTTGTTTTCATTCCTCCTTGTCAGGACTCCAGAGATGATATAGTAGGAAGGAGGTCAATAACAGTCTTCTTGTGGCCATTTTTCTGGAAAGCTCAATAAAATGCAAGTCATCAATGGTTAATTAAATGAAACCATAATTATTTTAAAAGGGAAGAAACTATGACATGGGTCAATGAGGTTACCCTGCAGGATTTTCGTGTTAGTGTACACTAAAACTAGCTAGTATATCATATACAAGTCTAGAATATTGATTGATAGTTTTCAGTCTGATTGAGTAGAGGCATCATTAACTAAAGCTGGCTATAGAGGAGTTAAAGAGCGTCTGTCAGCATGATAAACCCTATTAAAACTGACGTATTGCCTGTTAGGGTTCATCATGCTGGCTCAAATGAATGCTTTCTTTTGTCTCTAGGGTTAATATGTGCAGATTTATCTTTTTAGATTCATGACCTATTTGGAGCAGCAAGGGGCCGGTCATAGTGCTTGGAAAACTGCATACACAATGTCTCTGTGCTCTCTGTACTCCCCCTTCCCCTTAGATTGACAGTGCTAGAAATTTTGTCTAGCCCTCTGTTCTGAGGCCAGATCCAAGTTGGCTCATTTACTCTGCCCTTGTGCAGTGGATCAGATGCTGCTTTCCAAGCTTGGGATGCAGCAAAAGGACCACTGCGCAAGTGGCAAGTAGGCTCAGTACCTGTGCAGTGGATCTGATGAACTCTGCTCAGGTGCCGGGTCACAAGGTGTTTAGCCCTGTCAATGAAAGGGGAGCACAGGGGCATTGCACTAGGGGTGCTCCTAGTGGTACTGGCTGCCCCATGATGCTCCAAATAGGACATTTGCATAAATATAAAAAAAGAGGATAAATCTGCAACTATTAATCATAGAGACTAAAGAAATGTATAATTTAAGCCAGCATTATCCACCCTATCAGACAATAGGCCTTGTTTAATGGAGTTTACCATGCTGACACATGCTCTTTAAGGACCCTTACACTTTTATGTACTGTTGGCCAAACTGAGAATTAGGTGAGCAAAGTTTTTAAAAAATTTGATTCGGCAATTTTGCCACCAAGAAATTCACCAAGAAATTTGATGTGTTCCAAGTTAATTATTCACAAATCACTATAAATCAGATATACCCACCCCACTCTGCCTTAGGGTACGACCACATGAAGCAGCCATGTTGCGGGCAGGCCAATTAGCCCACAGCTGCCTTTCATTTAATAATGAAGACCGCACTGTATAGTCCCTCTTCTTCATTGTTAATGGACACGCGGCACCTTTAAAACTGGCTGTTGCTGGTATAGGGTTTGGCTGGTTAGGTGAGGGGACAGTATGCATATTATTGCTGTTCCTGCCTGAAATCTCCTGCGGGTTATTTGACAGTAAACATTGAATATTTATCAGCTCTGGCATACCTACTTCTCTAACCCCAGCTGTCATATATTAGGGAAAAGTGCAGCCCTTAGCTCAAACCCACACCACTGTCCCTATCTACTTGCACAGTCCGTCCTAACTGACGGTACGCAACTGGATGGCGGTCCCTAGCTTATGTACATGCTGAGGCTTACAGGGAGGGGAACAACAGACAAAAACAGAACACACAGACACGAGAATATTACCAAACCGAGGTCAAGAGCCAGGAGGTCACATCAATACCAAGGGAAACACGGGAGCGGAGTCAAATACGAGCCAAGGTCAGAAGCCAAGAGATAGCATCAGTACAAGGGGTAACACGAGGACGAGGTCAAATACTAGCCAAGGTCAGGAGCCAAAAGGGGAGATACAAGGACGAGGTCAAGTTCAAGCCGAGGTCAAAACAGAAGTCGCAAAAGTACACAAGACCAATCACTGGCAACCTGTGGCCAGCAGATTGCCTGCTTAAATAGGCCTAATAGATGGGTCACGTGACCGGCATCACGTGACCCCTGTCCGGCATACCCACAACCCTGAGCGCCAACTCATAGCTGTCGGCGCTCAGACCCTCCCCTGCTCATTGTCTAGGGGATGGAGGACACTGGCCGCGCTGAGGATGTGTGCGTGGCCAGGTCCTCCCTGCCCCATCATTGCCATGGAGACGAGAACGTCGGCCGTGTCCTCACTCCAGCGCAGACGCGGGAGGCCGGCTGCGCTGCAGGGAGGGAGCGTGCCGCCGGCTCTACAGGTAGGAGGCCTTCTTCTGCTATCTGCTTTTCCTCTTTTTCCACATCATTAAATATTGATGAGAATATGTCATCGGGAACATTCAGCTCCTCCTCTCTCTGCATCTTTCTGACTTTTGATGGACATGGAGACTTTGAAGGGTGATTTGGATGAAGTAAAGCCAGCAAAAGATGAGAATGTCCATCATGAAGACCTTGTCCCCGTAAGGGGTGCAGATTGGATGGTATTGGTTGGCACATAGGTCTGTGGCATCACAGGGGATGGTTTTCTGTGGATTGGCTGCATGGCATTATGGGTGATCTTGCGTTCCCGTGCTTGTCTCCTGTTCACTTAGTTTCGTTTTATAACACATGAACAATTGTTCATCTGACAGATGTTTAAGGTGTTGGGTAGCTGGTTTTGCAAGTAGATTAATATAGGTGAAACGTTCCGATTTAGTGATTACTGGCCAACCAACCATCTAATGTGTATGGAGACCACACAATTCTCCCTCATCAGCAGTTTGAATTTAACATCCATTCCCGGTCCCGTTGTTCTCAGCGGAGATAAGCCACTGCCAGAGTGTATGACTAGCCTAATTTGAAGCTCCTGGGCCCCAGTACAGGACCAGTAATAGAGCACCCATCCTACCATATGCCAATTATACCAGAACTTAGATGCCAACTTTAACACCACTTATTGGTAAAACCCTAGATAAAGGAATTCTGTAAGTTCAATGATCATCCATCTGTTATATTCATTCAGCTAAGCCAATTAGGTGTGTTAATTCCATAAAGAGGGCATGGTAAGCAGGTACAAAACACCTATCATGCTGCTTATCACCAATGGGATCAGTTGGGTTGAAATCTACATTTCTTAACCTTAGCTTCCCTGAGCAGGGGACAGGTGGGTGAACCTTATAGACATGTGATAGTTTAACAGTAGTATTATCTCTATGTCTAACTGAAAGGGGTTGTATGGAATTATAAAACTTCTTGTTTACAATAACAGTGCCTCACTTGTCCACGTGCTGTATCTGGTATTGCAGCTCAATGCCATGTAATTGAATGTTTTTAGAATTTCGTAAACCCTTTTCAGTTTATGTGCAAATGTTCAATGTGCCACATCTCATTTTCCAGAAAGAAGTGGAAACCATAAAACCAGGGACATTCTTGTCAAGTAAAACATTGCCCTCCATAGGTAGCAGAGTTTGGTAAATAGTAAATACAAATAGTCTTAATTGGAGGTGACTGTTTAATTGACTTGCATTAAAACAATATACTGTGAACTCTATCTGCGCTGCATAGAGCTCTATAGGTTTCTCAAAAGGAGTGTTTCTTCCCTCTAGATAAATATGGCTGAATTCAGCTCATAATTTTTACTGCACACGGCAAGTGTACAGATAACCCATATTGTAGCATCAAAGTATCTTCATGCTAATGCAGGTACCTAGAAAGTGGTTTTCCAAAGACTGACTTTTATCTAATATATAAAGCTGAGTGTGTGTATGTGTGTATGTATGCATGTCTGCTAAAGGAATCCACAACGTCGCGGCTACAATCATGAAATTTGGCACACAGGTACAGGCATCAGGTGTCCGGGAAGGTTTTAGAACGGGTCTCAGCTCTCCAGGACGCACCGTTCCTGAGATATTCCCAAAAAATGCATTAGCCAATAGAAGCCTGGTCACATGACCCGATCAGCCAATAGAAGCTTGCAGGCAGTTAGTCTCCACACAGGGTTTCACACCAGGTTTCTATCCAATCTATTCAATCCATGTCCACCCTTTCAGTAGCTCACGCTCAGACAGCTTCTCCTCTGTGTCTTCATGGAGCCAGGGGGCGTAGCTTCATGTTTAGGGGTGTGGCTTCATGGGGACCGGGGGCGTAGATTCACGTTTGGGGGCATGGCTGGTGAGGTCCAGCTTTCTGGGGTAAAGACAGTGGCCACCCTAGCTGCTGTGGAGATCACAGTTAAAGGGGAGGGCGCTGTGGATGTTACTGTTAAGGGGCAGGCTGCTGTGCACTGTAGAGGTCACTCTCAATATCTTTTAACGACACACATACAAACATTAAATGAAATAGATGAAATATACCCGGGCGAAGCCAGATCCTTCTGCTAGTTGACCATAAAACTGGGTTTTCCAATTATCAAAATTGTACTGTATTTCTTCAACAGTTTCTGAGTGCTGACTTTACATCTGATTGTGATGTATTAGTAAAGCATTTTTGGCACTTAGGTACAGAAAACAAGAAGACATCTATCAACATGACTCATAGATAGGTTAAAGGGGTTTCCAGTTTGCATCAACATCCTTTAAAATAACCATTTATGATGGTATCTGTAATTTTCTAATGTATTACTTTTACCTTTATTGCTCCTATCTTCTGCTCTGGGCTGTGGTCACAAAGCCATATACATGCTGATCTTTCTTATTTCCTGTGATGTTGTGTCCAGGAAGTGTCGAAGCAGTAACAGAGTCAGTGATAGGGGAGTGTCTATGGAGCTAGCTGGTTGGGAGGAGCTATAAAATAGCTGGGTGTTGTTAGGAGGCAGTGCTGAAGCTGTGACAGAGAAAGAAGAAGTGCATCATGGGTTTAGTTGAATACATCAACAGGAAGTGCTAACAGGATATAAACAAATGAGAATGATTTGTTTACATGGAGAAACTGGGTCAGGAGAGTCCAAATTGGAAAGAAAAAAAAACAAAACAAAACACTGGGAAGATGTACAGATGTGGCCGAATGTTATATTTACTCTAGGTGCACAAAGATGGTCTCCATAATGCAATTTATTGTATTGCTGTAACACGATAAACCAGTAAAGATGACATTGGCAACATCTTTACATTAGGTAAGCAACTGCATGAGCAAATCTGTTAAAATCCATAGTAATCCTGGAAAACCCGTTTAAAGGACTATTCTGGTCAAAATGAAAAAAATCTGCCATCATTTGGTATTTACATTTTTCAGGCTTTCAGTTCCCCTTTGTTTCAGGTTACTACATATTTCCCTATTACAGCACTTTAAGTGACTGCAGGGGGAGTGATGTGAGGAGGATGGGCTTGGTTCACAGTGGCTATCCTCACTCTTGTAGTCTCTGGGGCCATGAAGCAGTGAAATGGAGGGAGTACACTTTCTTCCTCCAGGACACTCTCTGACTCTCTTGGGGGCTCCTGCCTGGTGGCAGTTGAGTCGCCCTCGATGGTGGATGTTTGACAGGGTGCAAGGAAGGAGGTCAGGAAGAGTGAGGGTCGATGAATAGTGGAGACTGTGACTAGGAACAGCGTAGTTGCAGTAAATAAAGTCTCTCTTTACTGAATGGATATTGGAAATAGTACTTTAAATAGCACCAAAAGGAACAGTTCAAAATTATTTTTCAAAGTAGGATTTTCCCAATAGTTTTATATAGGCTGTAGCAATGATGGTAGTAATAGTCCTGAGTCTCTGTCTAAATACACTTTGCAATCTTTACAGTTAACCATAGCATGCAATTTTGTTCTCATTAACTGTCTCTGCAGTTCCCAACCTAAGGAGATCTTAGATTCAGATGGCCTATCTGTCTCAAAGTGTGGTGGGTGCCAGAGGCAATTATTTCTTTACACAAGCAGTAAAGTCTTAATGCCATAAACTAGCAGTATCTTACTATCCGAATTAATGCATGGCCTTGATGGTTCTAAACCTTCAATAAATGTCTACTCTGCCTAAGGAGTAGTCTCTCAGTTGAGTTATTCTTTGGCATCTGTTCAGTCGAAGGAATGGTGTTTGCTGGATGAGGCATCTCTTTGGGCCTATTTAGCAGGAGCTTACTCATGTACGTCTTGTCTCTAGCTTCTTTGACTAGACACTCACGTTAACCAGAGGAGACAAAACCAGCCAGTTTTCACAGCAAACCTAACCAAGACTTCTCGGTTAACTGTTTATTCTTCATACATAACCATCTGGAAGGAATCAAGAGATACCGAATTTTTTGCTTTATAAGACGCACTTTTTTCCCCAAAAAAGTAGGGGGGAAATTGCGGTGCGTCTTATAAAGCGAATACAAGTGAGCGCTTCCATTATGGAAGCGCTCACTTGTATATATAAGGAGCCGGGACCCCCATCAGACCTCAGATCAGCCCACCTAGCCCCATAAGGTTAAAATAAAAACCTCTCTTACCTTTCCTGCGCCGCGGCTCCACTTTGGGTCCGGCGCTCCTCTTTCTTCTCCGGGCCGGCTCTGCACTGTCCTGACCACGTACAGCATCAGGAAGTAGTGCGCACACTATGACCTGACGCTGCATGCAGTCAGGTGACAGTGCAGCGCTGGCCAGAGAAGGTAGAAGAGCGCCGGACCCGGAGCGGAGCCGCGGGAGAGGTAAGAGAGGTTTTTATTTTAACCTTATGTGGCTGGGTGGGCTGATCTGAGGTCTGATGGGAGCACATTCTGCTGATATGAGGTCTGATGGGGGCACGTTCTGTTGATATGAGGTCTGTTGGGGGCACATTCTGCCGATCTGAGGTCTGATGGGGGGCACATTCTGTTGATATGAGGTCTGATGGGGGCACATTTTGCTGATCTGAGGTCTGATGGGGGCACAGTCTGCTGATTTGAGGTCTGATGGGGGCACATTCTGCTGATCTGAGGTCTGATGGGGGCACATTCTGCTGGTCTGAGGTCTGATGGGTGCACATTCTGTTGATCTGAGGTCTGATGGGGGCACATTCTGCTGATCTGAGGTCTGATGGGGGCACATTCTGCTGATCTGAGGTCTGATGGGGGCACAGTGGGCTGATATGGGGCCATAGTGGGCTGATCTGAGGTCTGATGGGGGTCTAACATGGAGGGCTGATGGGGTTCTGACATGGAGGGCTGATATGGGGGTCTGATGTGATGTCCTGAAATTTATGGGGGGTCTGATATGAGGTGTGATGAAAAATATTTTTTCTTATTTTCCTACTCTAAAATCTGGGGTGCGTCTTATAAAGCGAAAAATACGGTAAGTGTTTTAGCATCAAACCAAAACATTCTACTGAGACCTCTCTGTACTTACATGTCAGTGGGCACAACTAAGCCCCTCCCACAGAGATGAACGTATGGAGTTAGAAATGTATCATGGAGTCTGAGAGACATAAACCTGAGGCAATTTCACATTTTAACTCAACCATTATCATTGGTGTCCTGATAGTATCCTACAGGGGAGTCTATTTATATTTCTTGTATTGACTCTGAGGTGGCTCAGGACAACATTCCTCTGTTATAGCATCCTAGTAGGGGGCAACAGAGAATCTCTATATTGGCACCATTCAGGTGAATGAAACCTCGGGAGTATATATAGCTAGTTCCATGATTTTGGACAAAGGAGTAATTTTTAGCTTTTGTCTTTAACTAGCAGCAAAGAAAATAACATATACTCTGGAAGCAGAACATATACATACATCATCTATTTGTATGCATCTAAAAGTCATAGTGCAGAATAAAGGTATGATCAATTATGTCCAAAAGCTTAGCATTCGGCAATCAAAATATATCAATGCAAATAAAGTTACGACAGTAGGTGTCCTTCTGATTACAGATGAGCTAATTGATTCTAAACAAATTGAAATGGTTACAAATAGAGATGAGCGAATCATCAAAAATTCGCTTTGGCGAATAATCGACGAGTTTATGACAAGATTTGTTCTTAACACGAATTTATTTGGTCGAATTTGCGTTAAAAAATAATCATAGTTTTGCAACCATTACTGCACAAATTACGAACATACAGTCTAAGCGTTGTTAAAAGTACACTACTGAACTGAATGCGTAAGCATTAGTGTAAAAAGTGCATACGAATCCTTAGCGTACTATTGACTCGCGATTGCGTCATATGCACGCACAAGGCTAGGCCGAAGCGTACAGTCCTCAGAGGCAGTCCATATGAGGTAGAGAAGTAAGGTGCTCACTGTTAGCTATCCGGCTAAGTGCATAATTTACTAAAAACACCATACAATAAGTGCATAATAGGACAAATTGCAGTACCTGAAAAAGAATACACACAATGGGCTAAAGTGCTTGAACATTGCTGAACCTGTAAAAACATTATTGCTAAAATACTGCAAAGACATAATTATGCAAACATTTTAGTGCAATCAATTTCACATTTGCGGCCATAATAGGCTCAGATATACGTTTGAGTTTCTCCTTATGGCTGCTTGGCATAAAACATTGGAACACAGTTAGAGATGAGCGAGCACTAAAATGCTCGGGTGCTCATTATTCGAGACAAACTTTTCCGGATGCTCGGGTGTTCGTTTCGAGTAACGAACCCCATTGAAGTCAATGGGAGACTCGAGCATTTTTTGCAGGGGACCAAGGCTCTGCCTAGGGAAGGCTGGGTGAAAACCTGGAAACATCAGAAAATGATGGAAACACCATGGAAATGGACAAGAAACAGCAGGGGCAGCATGCATGGATGCCTCTGAGGCTGCCTAATCCCACCATTACCCCAAATTCTCCTGCAACAGCCTGGTGGTTACCCTCAAGACAATTGTGCTGACCCAGACCAAGATGGGCAAGGCATCTTGGCCTGACGCAGCATGGCGGTGACAACAGAGTGACCGAGTTAGACTGAGGTAGCAGGAGGTGAAGCATGGATGGTAATTCGAAGGAGGAGGAGGAGGGGTTGGAGGAAGAGGCATAGTAAGTCTGAGAAACCGTGACCGAGATAGGCCCCACAATCCTCCAAGTGGGCAGTACATGAGCGGCCCCAGGGTCAGACTCGGTCAGAGTGACCGAGCTACACGACGGTAGCAGGTAGAGCACATTAAAAATTTAGCGTGGCCCTGTATGGCTGTGACTACACATTGACCGAGCTACACGACGGTAGCAGGTAGAGCACATAAAAAATTTAAGCGTGGCCCTGTATGGCTGTGACTACACATTGACCGAGCTACACGACGGTAGCAGGTAGAGCACAGGAAAAATTTAGCATGGCCCTGTATGGCTGCGACTACACATTAACCGAGCTACACGACGGTAGCAGGTAGAGCACATTAAAAATTTATCGTGGCCCTGTATGTGGACATTGAGGGCTTGTGCATGTAGGTGGGCTGAACTTTTTTTCTGCTTGCGCTCCAACGTCTGCTGTAATGACAGCTGAACGTTGCGCAGGGACACATTGGTGGACAGTGTGGAGGATCATGGAGGCAAAGAGGTGGCTTTCCGGCGGGAGGCGCTCGTGCTGGGGTCCAGGGCTGGGGGTCGACTCGCAGAGGCAGCGAGTGACACAGGGGAAGGAGCAGTGGTGGGACCCGCATGAGGGGAACGGACGGCCTTGGTTCCATAGTGTTTAGCACTCGTATACCTGCGCATGCTGGTGGTGGTTAGGCTGGTAGTGGTGGAACCCCCACTTAAAAATTTGGCATCAACTGGTACGGCTGTCAACATTGAGCTTGAACTAGTGTGTGGTGCATGTGTGGTATTGATTCTTCTCAGTTTTAAAATCATATACGTCACCTATCTTGGGACCATATATTTCATGGATTTTTTGAACACGGAACAGGAAAAAGAGCTTGCTCTGGCCAGGGGAGTGTCTTTTCTACTGCAGCTAAGGGGACGTGTCCATGCTCTGCCTATCACAGGTCAGGAGCCAATTAAAAGAACAACCAAAAAAAATCTGTTCTTCTTATCAGTTCAAAATCTAATACGTCCCCTATCCGGGTAAATTGTTTGGAGAGAGGGCCTGTAGGTGGGGGGCAGGCTGGGGGAAGGAGTTTGAGCTGGAAGAGTCAGAGGAGTGCCCCCTTGGCTAGCGTGTGTGGTGGTGACAACAGCCAGATGGAGTTCGAATGACGACGCAGGACCCCAACTTAAAAATTTAGCATCAACCAGTACGGTTGTCAACTCTGAAATTTGTCAAGTGGGGCATGTGTTGTATGCATTCTTCTCAGTTTAATACCGTATACGGCACCTATCCGGAAAAATAGTTTGGAGAGAGAGATAGAGAGGAAAAAGACATATTTTTAAAAGTGACGTTCAGTATATATCAGTTGAAGAGAAAGAAAGGATTTTATGAAATGGATTTGTATCACTGAGAGCAAAAGAACGTATTTTTTTACGTGACGTGCAGTATAGATCACTTGGAGATAAAAAGGGGAATGTGCAGACTTGGGCTGCTATAGTGCAAACCACTATGGTGGTGACAACAGAGTGAGCGAGTGACACTGTGGGAGCAGGCGAACCACATAAACATTTTTCGTGGCCCTGTATGGTGGCGGTGACAACAGAGTGACTGAGTTAGTATGCGGTAGCTGGTGAAGCACCCAAAAATTCAGCCTGACACAGCATGGCGGTTACACCACCAATGACTTTGTCCGACTGAGAATGCAGGGAAATGGCTTTTGTTGAGCCTCCAAAATTTTTTTTCTTTTCGGAGTACATAAAGTCGACCCTCAGCAAAAAAAATAATTTTTAAATGTCGGTACTTGCGCCTCCTGAAAAATTGTTTTGGACTGTCTGTTTGATGCTCCTGAAACATTGTTTTACAGTGTCTGTAGTTGACAATTTGTTTGGAGAGAGGGCCTGTAGGTGGCCCTCAGGAAAAATTGTTTAGAGAGAGGGTCTATAGGTGGCCCTCCGGAAAAATTGTTTGGAGAGAGGGCCTGTAGGGGGCCCTCCGGAAAAATTGTCGTAAAAGAGTGCCAGTTGGCCCTCTAAAAAATTGCGTTTT
>ONZH01021115.1:0-19257 GCA_900303285.1 Rhinella marina
CTACACATCAATTCTCCTTTCTGAAGGCCAGAGACAGATGCTCTTAAAGGGGTTGTCCAAGTTATGACAAAAAATATATAGCACTGTAAATCTGATGGGGAGCAATATATAACTAAGTTAAGCAAGTTTTAGGCAAAAAAAATCTATATTTCCTCATTTCCCTGGTTCTCTTCTGGCCTTTGTTTACATGCAATAACAACAATCTCAGCCCCTCCCCCCTTCTCTGCAAAGGCAGTGAATACAAGTGCTGAGTGACATGTCTGCCTGCTGGAATACTCAGCAGCATGTTGTATGTGTAGGACTACAAATCCCAGCTGTACAATGACACTGCTGATACACACAGGAAATTCTCCCTACCTGTTCTTGTGCAATACAATTCCTCTATAGCTCCTTGCCCAGCATTTGTCTCCTCTCACTGCTGCAGCTACTGTTTGTTATAAAGCCTTGAGCCCTCAGTGTGTTCTGGCTGAAGGGGTTAATGTTTTATCTGAAGGAATCCAGGGAGAAAGCAGATAGCAGCCCGGCAAAGAAAGGGGGCGTGGCCAGTGACGTCTCGTGTACAGACTGTTATCTGAACTCTGAGGCTTGTGAACAAAACATCACAGAGCAGAGAGATAAGGTGACATCACAGGTCATGTGACCCTCAGTCAACTCTGAGAAACCAGCAGCTTTAGAAACACAAAGTATATGGGAAAGTTGTTATACCTGACAAGTTAGAAACATATAAAGAACAAAAAAATAACTTGGACAACCCCTTTAACAGCCACTGTTACCTGAGAAAAGGGGCTCTAGAGTCTGCACAAGCAACCTTCACACCTGCATTCTCCTCACCCATCAACACACATGAAGGACTGAGACAAAGACAAACTGCTCTGCACTGAGGCTATATAAGGGTTTTGGCCAAGCAGGGAATGCACCAGAGATAAGAAAGAAGATCTTCACAAAAGATTGCTTCATATTTTCAGACATGGATATTTTTGTAAATTTGTTTTTCTGTAAGCCCACATGTGACCAGAATTTCTGTTATAAGCAACCGACATATGTGAACAAAGCTGTAGTGTTTAGATTAATAATATCACTACACTGAGGGATAACTGTAGAGAGTTATTTAGATGTGATACCAAGTATAGGGTGATAGGAGTTAAAGATTAAACCCAGGGGTGGATTGAGTAATTTAGATGGGTAAGAGACAAATAATAGTGTGATTAGCTAGTAGTTTATAGTGGAAGTGAATGAAAATAAAGAACAAGGGGTGGAATGTATATCGAATGATTACTTTTTGTATTAATGTTCTTTATATTCAATTCACTTATGTCTTCTTGTTTGTATACCTTTCTTTACTCTGCTGTGTTTGTCTCATAGTTGTCTTATCCTTACTATTGTTCTATTGTGGACCATACATTCTCTGTGTATTTGGGGTCTGGTTTTACATTTATGGCTGTGTCTTGGGCAATTCTCAAACATTGCCTCATCTAAACAATGATGAATGTTAGAAGTGTCCATAGTTAATAAGTAGTTACCTAGGGTATTTAAAGTGAGTGACTATGAGCCCAAAGAGGGGGTCCATGGAACATGCAGATGTTCAGGAGTGACATGACTGCTCAGGTGCAGCCATGTCAAGAAGTCAACTACTTTCGCAACCGGGTATCCCTGGTGATCCAGTGGAGGGCTCCCCCCGGACAGATGTATTTTTAACTCATAGCTAAGTATATCTTTGGTTTTATTCATTTAAGTAAACTATATCTATTTTCACTTAGCTATTGTGTGTGGACCTATTTATTCTCGCATCATAGAATTCACGGTAAAACAATAGTAGAAGACAAAAAACATATATAGCAGCACTTTCTTGCCAGGTACAGATCCTTGATGGATTCCGGTTGAAAAAAAAATCCTCAGAAATAACAAAAAAAGGCTGAGAAAACATTGGTCCATATTGGACAGCAATTTTAGTCACATTCCAGAATTCAATGTTCCTTCTCTTATGTCATTTCGACGCATACAAAATATACGTGACCGTAATGTCCATGCTGATATGGGCACAAAGAAAATGTCCTTTAGTACTCATTTTGGGTCTTCTAGACTTGAATGTCATCCCTGTCACAATTGCATCAACTTTCGTCTCATGCTGAGAGGTCCTACTTTTACCCATCCGCAAACTGGGGCCACATTTAAAGTGTTTCTGTCACCAGTTTTTTCGGTATGAATCAGGCTGACATTAGAGATGTGCTAATGTCACCTGATTCCAAATATATATCTGTTTTATTTACTGGTGCCCCCATTTTTATATGAAATGAACTTTTATTTTATGCTAATGAGGCCTCTAGGTGCAAGGGGCGTTACCCCTGCTCCTAGAGGCTCTGTTGATTGACAGGACCATGCAGAGAAGAAACACTCCATTCACCATAGCTTGCAAGGACCTTCAATGATGTCATGACCATGTGATCAGTCACATGGTTTAGGAGGAGACAGGCTGTTTGTCTTGTTTAGGACTTTAAGAAAATGAAGTTTTTCTGATTCAAGCCACTGTGATGACGCCACCAGACATATGTACTTATCACTTATTCTTTTTGGTGGATGTGATTGGGGGACATGATATGCCCCATGCCAGGGTGATTGACTCCCTTTAGCGTCACTGAGGGGTTGTCTTTCTCCCTTTATCCTTATTGAACATGTCCTGCTTTGACTGGCTCGGCGATTTCAGAAGGTGCTATGTATCGGGAGTTAGGACACGGATCCTGATGCCAAAATGGTGCGCGCTCTATTTCCATTGGTTTGGGGATGAACGCTCTCCGTAGCATCACTGTTATCTGTCATTCCGTCGCTATGGGCCATTGTGTTTATACATTGCTATGGCTATAGCCAATTAGCTAGTGTCTTATCCCACACATGCGTATTGAAACATTTTACCCCATAGAGAACATTTTTTACATGGGCGGAAGTACTGACATCTGTGTGCGTAGGCGCCCTCACCCTAGCACTGAGATCGGCTTACTGGGTTTCAGACGCAAGTGCGATGTGTCCTCAGGCAGGCCATTGTTATCAGCATGTAGATCATTCATGTAAGGTGAGCGTCATACGGATGTTCATTATTGATTTTGATACTTATAAGCTGTGAAACGCTATTTGCACATGTGCACATTGTTCACTAATGTGATTCAATTTTGTATTGAGGTTGTAATATCACAATTTGGGCAATATACTTTATTGATCTGCATTTCACTTTTTATATGTCACAATATTAGTTATTTATATGTATTTATTTTTCTTTACACATTCATTTTTATGTATGATCATTTTAGAAACCAATTAATTTGATTTGATTGTCAATCATGTGACCCACTGATACTTACCACTATATATATCATGTTTGAGCACTATTTCCACTGCTTGACAAAGGCTCTATAGATGAGCTGAAACATTGCGCTTTTTGGTATAATAAAGATCCACTTTTCATTTTCACTAAGGACCGGAGTGCTGCCTTGCTTTCTTTTTTTGAGATATATATATATATATATATATATATATATATATATATATTGTCGCAGTGCAGCTGCCAGAGGGCTATAAAATGGGGGGAAGCTGGATGAGAAGAAGAAAGGCTGGGAAAATAGTGTTTTTCCTCAGTGTGTGTATCAGCCTTGCTGTTAATGAGAGGTAATCAGCAGCCAGCTGAGGAGCTCAGGTAAAGGTGGGCTGGGCTCCTCAATCAGGGCTCCCAGTCTTGGGAAGGAGCAGGCTGCGAGAAGGCCTGTGGGAGCCAGGACCCTCTTAACCCTGTGTGGGGTAAGCACTATGGTGTGTTTTGGGGAGCTGGGTGGTAGACCCAGATCCCAATACAGAGGAACAATATTGTGTAGTCAGTGGCTAGACGGCCTAGGGTTTATTTTTATAAGTTGTTTGGATTGCTGTAAAAGTGACAATAAAAGCTGGTCATGACCAGTTTGCACCCGAATCTGCAGTGTTGGAGTGGCTTCTTGAGGTGTGCCAACCGTCTAAGGTGAGAAGATGGCGATCCTGGAGAGCTAAGTGACCCCCGAGTTGTCACTATTAATATATATATATATATATATATATATATATATATATATATATATATACACACATACATACACACACACACAGTACAGACCAAAAGTTTGGACACACCTTCTCATTCAAAGCGTTTTCTGTATTTTCATGACTATGAAAATTGTAGATTCACACTGAAGGCATCAACTATGAATTAACACATGTGGAATTATATACTTAACAAAAAGGTGTGAAACAACTGAAAATATGTCTTATATTCTAGGTTCTTCAAAGTAGCCACCTTTTGCTTTGATTACTGCTTTGCATACTCTTGACATTCTCCTGATGAGCTTCAAGAGGTTTTCACCTAAAATGGTTTTCACTTCACATGAGTGCCCTATCAGGTTTAATAAGTGGGATTTCTTGCCTTATAAATGGGGTTCGGACCATGAGTTGTGTTGGGCAAAAGTCAGGTGGATACACATCTGATAGTCCTACTGAATAGACTGTTAAGATTTGTATTATGGCAAGAAAAAAAGCAGCTAAGTAAAGAAAAACGAGTGGCCATCATTACTTTAAGAAATGAAGGTCAGTCAGTCAGTCCGAACAATTGGGAAAACTTTGAAAGTGTCCCCAAGTACAGTCGCAAAAACCATCAAGCGCTACAAAGAAACTGGCTCACATGAGGACCACCCCAGGAAAGGAAGACCAAGAGTCACCTCTGCTGCGGAAGATAAGTTCATCCGAGTCACCAGCCTCAGAAATCGCAGGTTAACAGCAGCTCAGATTAGAGACCAGGTCAATGCCACACAGAGTTCTAGCAGCAGACACATCTCTACAACAACTGTTAAGAGGAGATTGTGTGCAGCAGGCCTTCATGGTAAAATAGCTGCTAGGAAACCACTGCTAAGGACAGGCAACAAGCAGAAGAGACATGTTTGGGCTAAAGAACACAAGGAATGGCCATAGACCATGGGAAATCTTTGCTTTGGTCTGATGAGTCCAAATTTGAGATCTTTGGTTCCAAACATCTTTGTGCGACACAGAAAAGGTGAATGGATGGACTCTACATGCCTGGTTCCCACCGTGAAGCATGGAGGAGGAGTTGTGATGGTGCGGGGGTGCTTTGCTGGTGACACTGTTGGGGATTTATTCAAAATTGAAGTAATACTGAACCAGCATGGTTACCACAGCATCTTGCAGCGGCATGCTATTCCTTCCGGTTTGCGTTTAGTTGGACCATCATTTATTTATCAACAGGACAGTGACCCCAAACACACCTCCAGGCTGTGTAAGGGCTATTTGACCAAGAAGGAGAGTGATGGGGTGCTACGCCAGATGATCTGGCCTCCACAGTCACCAGACCTGAACCTAATCAAGATGGTTTGGGGTGAGCTGGACTGCAGAGTGAAGGCAAAAGGGCCAACAAGTGCTAAGCATCTCTGGGAACTCCTTCAAGACTGTTGGAATATCATTTCAGGTGACTACCTCTTGAAGCTCATCAAGAGAATGCCAAGAGTGTGCAAAGCAGTAATCAAAGCAAAAGGTGGCTACTTTGAAGAACCTAGAATATAAGACATATTTTCAGTTGTTTCACAATTTTTGTTACGTATATAATTTCACATGTGTTAATTCACAGTTTTAATGTCTTCAGTGTGAATCTACAATTTTCATAGTCATAAAAATACAGAAAACTCTTTGAATAAGAAGGTGTGTCCAAACTTTTGGTCTATACTGTATATATATATATATATATATATATATATATATATTATATAAAGCTGAGTGTGTGTGTGTGTGTGTGTATGTCCGCTAAAGGATTCCGCACCGCTGCAGCTGCAATCACAAAATTTGGCACACATGTACATCAGGTGTCCTGGAAGGTTTTAAAACAGTTTTCAGCTCTCCAGGACGTACCGTTCCTGAAATATTCCCAAAAAATGCATTAGCCAATAGTAGCCTGGTCACATGACCCTTATCAGCTAATAGAAGCTCACAGGCAGTTTCCACACACAAGGTTTCTATGACAACCTAGCCTAGACAATCATTACCTCATATAATGTAAATTTTACATATTTACTATTCAGTAGTAATAAAAGATGTTTTCTTCCACTGCTACCCACCTTCCTCCTAAATCAGGCATCGACCTGTAATTCTGGCCACCGTCAAAAGAAGGACTTAAAAGCACCACCCCCAGATCCCACTAAGTCACGCCCCTGACTCAGTCAGGCCACGCCCCTTCCATGCTGCATTTGACCGGGATTAAAAATATTGGTAAAAATCACCTTCTGTCAGCTGCAGGGGTGGGGGGAGGGTGACTTTCTCCCTGCAGCTCATTGCTCAGACTGCACAGTGCTGCTGCTGAGAGTGCTGCTGCTGTGTCCATCCAGGCCCTGCGCATGACAGAGGACAGGGAGTCTGAAAGCAAGACCGTCCAGCCTAAAACAAGACCTCTGGCCACCCTAGGGGCAGGCTGATGTGAGGGTGGCCAGATGTCCGGCTTTAGGCTGGACAGTCCAGTTTTCTGGCTACCTGTTCTCCGTCCGACGCAGTGCCTAAACAGACATAGGGATGTCCACCCTTTCAGTAGCTCACACTCAGACAGCTTCTCCTCCATGTCTTCACAGAGCCAGGGGGGGCGTGACCTCATGTTTAGTGATGTGTCTTCATGGGAACTGGGGGCGCTGTTTCACGTTTGGGGGAATGGCCGGTGAGGTCTGGCTTTCTGGGGTGAAGACAGTGGCCACTCTAGCTGCTGTAGAGGTCACAGTTAAAGGGGTGGGCTGCTGTAGAAGTCACTGTTAAAGGGGCGGGCTGCTGTAGAGGTCACTGTTAAAGGGGCGGGCTGCTGTAGAGGTCACTATTAAAGGGACAAGCAGCTGTAGAGGTCACTGTTAAAGGGGCGGGCAGCTGCAGAGGTCACTGTTAAAGGGGCAGGCAGCTGTAGAGGTCACTGTTAAAGGGGCGGGCTTCTGTAGAGATCACTGTTAAAGGGGAAGGCCGCTGTAGAGGTCACTGTTAAAGGGGTCGGGCCACTGTAGAGGTCACTGTTAAAGGGGTGGGCACTGTAGAGGTCGCTCTCGATATCTTTTAACGACACACACACACAAACAGTAAATGAAATAAATTAAATATAACCGAGCGAAGCCGGTTCCTTCAGCTAGTATATATATATATATATATATATATATATATATATATATATATATATATAGATAGGACTATAGATATAGTCTAAATAGACTGTAGATGTGTAGTTTTGTATAATAAATGTTTTATTATTTAAATACAGTTTACATTGTCTTTTTGGTAGCCGCCACAGTACAAGGTAATAGACAGAGTGCAGGGAATAGAGTGCAACAAAGGAATAAATAGGTGGCGCTAGGTACAGCCGGTTTACGCCTATTATGCATATTAATTATTAATAGCACACACTATTAATAATTAACATATCCTTTAACAGCTAACTTTGGGGAATCAGCCAAATCTTATTTTTTTAAACTTTGCGAATCTCTAATAATAATAATAAAAGAAAAAAAATATTAGGCTAACCTTCTAGAGCCCTTCTTATCCAGTGGTGCAGCTCAGTACCCTCTGCCAGATTGCTGCCATGATGTAATGTTTTGGCTGCCGTGGTCACATGCTGTATCAAACATGTCTGCTGCAGCCAATTACAATGTCATGCTGTACACTGCTAAGTCTAGCCATTGGCTGCAGTGGTCACATGTATTATATCGGCACATCACTGCTGTAGCCAAAACATGATGTCATGGCTGTAGCCCAGTGGAGTGTACAGCTTGTATCAGAAAAATGCTCAAGATTATTTTTTAAATTAGCAGCCTCTCTAGTTTACCCAATAAAAATTTAAACTCAGACAACAATTTTAAGTTCAGCTTGTGCAGAGTATTAGGCTACTTTCACACTAGCGGCAGCATGGATCCAGCGGGTGAAGGGACCAGCCGGATCCATGCTTCCTCAGGTGCACGTGTGGGGCCGGAACCGCGATCCGGCCCCTGTAGTGAAGATTTGGTCCTCCCCCAGAGAGCTGCCGACACATACCTGGAGTCCACAGCAGAATAGTGCAGGGGGAGGAGAACCCAGAGTGACAATGTGAAGATTCACATTTCACAGCGGCCCCTGCTGGACCTCCAGAGGAAAAGTGCAGGGTGACGGATCCGTCATGAACTCCATTGAAAGTCAATGGAGGACGGATCCGTTTACTAGTGTGTCACACCGAACGGATCCGTCCCGGATGCCCAGACCGGAGTGCAAACCACAGCATTTTGAGGTTTGCTCTCGGGTCTGGAGACGGAACGGAATGCTTTTAGGAGCGTTCCATTGTCTTCAGTTCAGTTTTGTCCCCATTGACAGTGAATGGGGACAAAACTGAAGCGCTTTATTCCAGTATTGAGCCCTATGACGGAGCTCAATACCGGAATATATAGACACTAGTGTGAAACCACGCTCCGGCCCCTGTAGTGAAGATTTGGTTCCCCCCCCAGAGAGCTGCCGACACATACCTGGAGTCCATGGGAGTATAGTGCAGGGGGAGCGGAACCCAGAGTGTCAATGTGAAGATTCACATTGCACAGCGCCCCCTGCTGGACCTCCAGAGGAAAAGTGCAGGGTGACGGATCCGTCATGAACTCCATTGAAAGTCAATGGAGGACGGATCCGTTTACTAGCGTGTCACACCGAACGGATACGTCCCGGATGCCCAGACCGGAGTGCAAACCGCAGCATTTTGAGGTTTGCTTAATGGGGACAAAACTGAAGCGCTTTATTCCGGTATTGAGCCCTATGATGGAGCTCAATACTGGAATATATAGACGCTAGTGTGAAACTAGGCGTAGTTATTCATGGTTTAAGCTTTTTACATGCAATGCTTTTCACTGCATTTTAAAATTTTGTTGTTTTGTTACCTCACAATATCTTTGGAAAGTTCTAAATAAAAGTATCAGCTTTTTTGCCTTCCACATTTTATTTGTCAACTTAGTTGCTACACATCAGATTTTCAACACGAATAAACAAAAATTGCTCAGAGTAAATTGACCAAAAAGTTCCAGACAATAGGATTACACAGTTCCTTGCCATAAGTTTTCTACTGAGACAAACAAAATCCCAAAAGCAAGACAATCAATGTAGAATGTTTAAACACAAAGTTTGTTCATTAGCTTTAAAAATCTTTGCTATAGAATAGCATAAAATATATACAAACATGTAGAACACATTCCCTGTATTTATATACTTTGGTATTATATTTTAATATATGGTTCTGAACAGTAAACCTGATTTTATCTTAGTTAGTGGATATTACAAATATTTGTCATGTTTACTTTTTCAAATTATTCATAGTGAATAAAAATACATTTGATGATTATTTGGGGAGCATGTACCCCCATGATTGTTGTACTGTGAGTTATAAAAACACATACAAATAAAGTGATTTTACTTTTTTTAGCTAATCTCTTAATATCAGTAACTCCTCAGGTGAATAAAAATAAAACAACTTTTAATGAACAAAAAAGACAAAACCACAAAAACCAAATAGTATAAAAGTTATCCTCCAAAGTATTAACCCCCATAGATAAATGACAGGGATATAAAAGTATAAATAGCTGAAAAACTATCCATAGATAATATAACCAATGTAGTCCTACTGTCCCCTCTGTTTGTGGTAAAATGTCACATGTTTATTTATCTATAGTTATGGGGGGGGGGGGGCAAATAGGTGAGGCTTGGTCTCTATCCCTAGTTTACACTTTGGGACTATGTTTACCCCTAAGATGTCTAGTCACAGAGTAAGTGCCGGACAAGGGCAACTTCTTCACAAGAACCTGGTAACGTTAAGGGCACTGATGCTTACTTATCTTTTGTACAATGTATAGTGAAATTATATAATAGTGCATACTTTGATCATTGCTGAATAAACTTCAGCATGCCATTACTGTAATCATAAATCTGTACGTTTGTTTTCTCTTAAAAACTCAACTATTGTGCAACTTTGTTAACTTCGATTCACTCAACACTAATGATAGTCCTGAAAAGGTAAGAACTAAGATGCAATTACATCTTATAAAATCCTTAAAAATAGCCTTTTTGGGAGCAGTTTTATGTTTGCTATATTGTTTAGGTAGGGTTCCCAGCAGAAGCAATACAGTATTGAACATAATAGACAAGGTAGGAGATGTGTGGATGTGTAGGGGTATTAGTAGTAGCACTACAACATGAAACATGATGGACAAGTCAGGAGTAGTGTGGATGTGTAGGGGTAGTAGTATTGGCAGCACAGTTTAAAACATTATGGACAAAGTAATGTGTTAAAAACAACATTTAAATAAGACCTATAAGAACTGATTATAATTAATTATATAATAAACTTATTTTAGGAGAAAGTAGACCATAGAACACAAAGGAGAAAAACTTGAGGTTGTTATCAGTTAATAATTAATACTTACCATAAGACACAAAAAATGAGACAAAAATGAAACCATAGAACACAAAGGAGGAAGCTACATACAACAAGGAGGAAGATACATGATTATACCAAACTAACATAGAATAATTACCATGTGATATAAATAGAGGATAATCTAGTAAATGGTGTATAAAATGAAAATTCTGAGGGAATTGACTATATATATATATATATATATATATATATATATATATATATATATATACACAGTACAGACCAAAAGTTTGGACACACCTTCTCATTCAAAGAGTTTTCTGTATTTTCATGACTATGAAAATTGTAGATTCACACTGAAGGCATCAAAACTATGAATTAACACATGTGGAATTATATACTTAACAAAAAGGTGTGAAACAACTGAAAATATGTCTTATATTCTAGGTTCTTCCAAGTAGCCACCTTTTGCTTTGATTACTGCTTTGTACACTCTTGGCATTCTCTTGATGAGCTTCAAGAGGTAGTCACCTGAAATGGTTTTCACTTCACATGTGTGCCCTGTCGGGTTTAATAAGTGGGATTTCTTGCCTTATAAATGGAATAGACTGTTAGAATTTGTATTATGGCAAGAAAAAAGCAGCTAAGTAAAAAAAAAAACGAATGGCCATCATTACTTTAAGAAATGAAGGTCAGTCAGTCCGAAAAATTGGGAAAACTTTGAAAATGTCCCCAAGTACAGTCGCAAAAACCATCAAGCACTACAAAGAAACTGGCTCACATGAGGACCGCCCCAGCAAAGGAAGACCAAGAGTCACCTCTGCTTCGGAGGATAAGTTCATCCGAGTCACAAGCCTCAGAAATCGCAGGTTAACAGCAGCTCAGATTAGAGACCAGGTCAATGCCACACAGAGTTCTAGCAACAGACACATCTCTACAACAACTGTTAAGAGGAGACTGTGTGCAGCAGTCCTTCATGGTAAAATAGCTGCTAGGAAACCACTGCTTAGGTCAGGCAACAAGCAGAAGAGACTTGTTTGGGCTAAAGAACACAAGGAATGGACATTACACCAGTTGAAATCTGTGCTTTGGTCGAATGAGATCTTTGGTTCCAACCACCGCGTCTTTGTGTGATGCAGAAAATGTGAACGGATGGACTCTACATGCCTGGTTCCCACCGTGAAGCATGGAGGAGGAGGTTGGATGGTGTGGGGGTGCTTTGCTGGTGACACTGTTGGGGATTATTCAAAATTGAAGGCATTCTGAACCAGCATGGCTACCACAGCATCTTGCAGCGGCATGCTATTCCTTCCAGTTGCATTTAGTTGGACCATCATTTATTTATCAACAGGACAATGACCCCAAACACACCTCCAGGTTGTGTAAGGGCTATTTGACCAAGAAGGAGAGTGATGGGGTGCTACGCCAGATGACCTGGCCTCCAAAGTCACCAGACCTGAACCCAATCGAGATGGTTTGGGGTGAGCTGGACTGTAGAGTGAAGGCAAAAGGGCCAACAAGTGCTAAGCATCTCTGAGAACTCCTTCAAGACTGTTGGAATACCATTTCAGGTGACTACCTCTTGAAGCTCATCAAAAGAATGCCAAGAGTGTGCAAAGCAGTAATCAAAACAAAAGGTGGCTACTTTGAAGAAACTAGAATATAACACATATTTCTTATATTTTTGTTAAGTATATAATTCCACATGTGTTAATTCATAGCTTTGATGCCTTCAGTGTGAATCTACAATTTTCATAGTCATGAAAATACAGAAAACTCTTTAAATGAGAAGGTGTGTCCAAACTTTTGGTTTGTACTGTATAAGTTTTATTATAATGTATGAATATTTGTTTTAACCTAAAAGTCTGTTTATTTTTATACCATTTTATTTCACACACTTATTTATTACCAACATTTTTTAACTCTTTCAACTTTTATGTGTATATATATATATATATATATATATATATATATATATACACACACACATACACACACACACACAGTGCCTACAAGTAGTATTCAACCCCCTGCAGATTTAGCTGGTTTGATAAGATGCAAATAAGTTAGAGCCTTCAAACTTCAAACAAGAGCAGGATTTATTAACAGATGCATAAATCTTACAAACCAAAAAGTTATGTTGCTCAGTTAAATTTTAATAAATTTTAAACATAAAAGTGTGGGTCAATTATTATTCAACCCCTCAAACCACCAGAATTCTGTTTGGTTCCCCTAAAGTATTAAGAAGTAGTTCAGGCACAAAGAACAATGAGCTTCACATGTTTGGATTAATTATCTGTTTTTCCAGCCTTTTCTGACTATTTAAGACCCTCCCCAAACTTGTGAACAGCACTCATACATGGTCAACATGGGAAAGACAAAGGAGCATTCCAAGGCCATCAGAGACAAGATCGTGGAGGGTCACAAGGCTGGCAAGGGGTACAAAACCCTTTCCAAGGAGTTGGGTCTACCTGTCTCCACTGTTGGGAGCATCATCCGGAAGTGGAAGGCTTATGGAACTACTGTTAGCCTTCCACGGCCTGGACAGCCTTTGAAAGTTTCCTCCCATGCCGAGGCCAGGCTTGTCCGAAGAGTCAAGGCTAACCCGAGGACAACAAGGAAGGAGCTCCGGGAAGATCTCATGGCAGTGGGGACATTGGTTTCAGTCAATACCATAAGTAACGTACTCCACCGCAATGGTCTCCGTTCCAGACGAGCCCGTAAGGTACCTTTACTTTCAAAGCGTCATGTCAAGGCTCGTTTACAGTTTGCTCATGATCACTTGGAGGACTCTGAGACAGACTGGTTCAAGGTTCTCTGGTCTGATGAGACCAAGATCGAGATCTTTGGTGCCAACCACACACGTGACGTTTGGAGACTGGATGGCACTGCATACGACCCCAAGAATACCATCCCTACAGTCAAGCATGGTGGTGGCAGCATCATGCTATGGGGCTGCTTCTCAGCCAAGGGAAGATGGATAGCACGGCCTACCTGGAGATTTTGGCCAAGAACCTCCGCTCCTCCATCAAGGATCTTAAGATGGGTCGTCATTTCATCTTCCAACAAGACAACGACCCAAAGCACACAGCCAAGAAAACCAAGGCCTGGTTCAAGAGGGAAAAAATCAAGGTGTTGCAGTGGCCTAGTCAGTCTCCTGACCTTAACCCAATTGAAAACTTGTGGAAGGAGCTCAAGATTAAAGTCCACATGAGACACCCAAAGAACCTAGATAACTTGGAGAAGATCTGCATGGAGGAGTGGGCCAAGATAACTCCAGAGACCTGTGCCGGCCTGATCAGGTCTTATAAAAGACGATTATTAGCTGTAATTGCAAACAAGGGTTATTCCACAAAATATTAAACCTAGGGGTTGAATAATAATTGACCCACACTTTTATGTTTAAAATTTATTAAAATTTAACTGAGCAACATAACTTTTTGGTTTGTAAGATTTATGCATCTGTTAATAAATCCTGCTCTTGTTTGAAGTTTGAAGGCTCTAACTTATTTGCATCTTATCAAACCAGCTAAATCTGCAGGGGGTTGAATACTACTTGTAGGCACACACTATATATATATATATATATATATATATATATATATATATAGTATTTCAGATGAGCTGATGTAATATATATACACACACAGTGGAGGAAATAAGTATTTGATCCCCCACTTACTTTAAAAGTTTTAATACAAAAAAAAAATGAAACGTCTCATAATTTTATGGCAGCTTTATTTTAACAGTGCCACAGAATATCAAAAGAAAAATGGAGAAAATTACATGAAATGAGAAATAAAAAATAATTTGCATTTCATTGAGAGAAATAAGTATTTGATCCCCTAGTAAAACATCATTTAATACTTGGTGGCAAAACCCTTGTTGGCAAGCACAGCAGTCAGACGTTTCTTATAGTTTTTTATAAGTTTGCACACACTTCAGGAGTAATTTTGGCCCACTCCTCTCTGCAAATCATCTCCATATCCTTAAGGTTTTTAGGCATGCATTTGGAAACGCAAAGCTTCAGCTCTCTCCATAGATTTTCGATGGGATTGAGGTCAGGAGACTGGCTAGGCCATTCCATGACCTTGATATGCTTCTTATGGAACCACTCCTTTGTTTCCTTGGCTGTATGTTTTGGGTCGTTGTCATGCTGAAAGACCCATCCACGACCCATTTTCAGTGCCCTGGCAGAGGCAAGGAGGTTGTCACCCAGGATTTTGCGATACATGGCCCCGTTCATCTTCCCGCCAATTCGGTGAAGTTGGCCTGTCCCCTTAGAAGAAAAACACCCCCAAAATAATACTTCCACCACCATGCTTGACGGTGGGGATGGTATTCTTAGGGTCATATTCTGTATTTTTCTTCCTCCAAACACGTCGAGTTGAGTTGAGGCCAAAGAGCTCAATTTTGGTCTCATCTGACCACAGCACCTTCTCCCAGTCATTAATATGTTCATTGGCAAACTTGAGGCGGGCCTGGACGTGAGCCTTCTTGAGCAGAGGAACCTTGCGTGCACTGCAGGATTTTAAACCATTACGTCTCAGTGTATTACCAATGGTTTTTTTGGAGACTGTGGTCCCAGCTGCCTTGAGATCATTACTCAGCTCCTTCCGTGTAGTTCTTGGCTGATTTTTAGCCTTTCTCATGATCAATGAGACTCCACGAGGTGATATCTTGCATGGAGCTCCAGGCCTGGGTCGATTGACAGTAATGTTGTACTTCTTCCACTTCTGAATAATTGCACCAACAGTTGTCACCTTCTCATCCAGCTTCTTACTTATGGCTTTGTAGCCCATTCCAGACTTGTGTAGGTCAACAATTTTGTCCCTGACATCTTTAGACAGCTCTTTAGTCTTGCCCATGGTGGAGATGTTGGAGTGTCACTGAGACTGTTGCAGGTGGCCTTTTATACAGGTGACAATTTGGGACAGGTGTCTCTCATCTAGGTAACGACTTCACTGTGATTAGGGTCAGTGGTCAGTTAGAGTCAGTGGTCTGTGGGAGCCAATATTAGTCATGGTTTTACTAGGGGATCAAATACTTATTTCCCTCACTGAAATGCAAATTATTTTTTATTTCTCATTTCATGTAATTTTCTCAGTTTTTCTTTTGATATTCTATGTGGCACTGTTAAAATAAAGCTGGCATAAAATTATGAGACGTTTCATTATGTTTTTGATATTAAAACTCTTAAAGTCAGTGGGGGATCAAATACTTATTTCCTCCACTGTATATATATATATATATATATATATATATATATATATATATATATACACACACATACACACACATACATACTCCTTATAAGTCCGAATCAGCAATCCAGACCAAGTTTTTCTATCATCCTTGGAAATCTATGGGCCACACCTATTTTACAGACTATTTAAGGAGCCAGATTTTATAACATAGTCCACAGACCACTGAGGAAGGGGCGGGGAAACAAAGCCCCGAAACGCGTTTGGAAGTGATTGAGGATGAATAAATCTGGCCCATTATTTATTTTGGACGTCTAATTGGGAAAAAAGTTTTACTATATAGCTCTAAAGACTGTATATACACCTCAATACATCCCCTATTAAGGATTACTATTAAGTGCAGGACGTGCTTTTCAAACAGCAGCACGCCAAAACATCCTAAGCAGCAGCACGAGAAAGTGCCCATGTGGGACGCCACGTGGAACACTGCATTTAAGCGCGAACCAGCGCGCTCTTTCAAGCACGAACCAGTGCGTTCTCCAATGGGATCCTCAATGCAGGGGAAATCCCCAACGCCGGAGCAATATACAGGAACTGCCAAGCAACGAGGTGGTAAAGTACCCATAAAGGGAGTTAAAATAAGGAAACCGCATTCATTAATAAGATATATTACGCAAGTTTCTATACAGCACTAGAGATGAGCGAGCACTAAAATGCGCGGGTACTCGTTATTCGAGACAAACTTTTCCCGATGCTCGGGTGCTCGTTTCGAGTAACAAACCCCATTGAAGTCAAGGGGAGACTCGAGCATTTTTTGCAGGGGACCAAGGCTCTGCCTAGGGAAGGCTGGGTGAAAACCTGGAAACATCAGAAATTGATGGAAACACCACGGAAATGGACAGGAAACAGCAGGGGCAGCATGCATGGATGTCTCTGAGGCTGCCTAATCCCACCATTACCCCAAATTCTCCTGCAACAGCCTGGTGGTTACCCTCATGGCAATTGTGCTCACCCAGACCAAGAAAGGCGAGGCACATGCCCATCACATGTTAGGGAAGCACCCAACTAGGTGCAACGAAGGTCCATCACCCATGCCCATACTGGCACTACTCTCCTATCCCCAGCCACATGATGCAGGCATAAGCCTGACACAACATGGCGATGACACCAACAAGTGACCAAGTTAGATGCGGTAGCTGGTAAAGCACCCAAAAATTTAGCCTGACACAGCATGGCGGTTACACCACCAATGACTTTGTCCGACTGAGAATGCAGTGAAATGGCTTTTGTTGAGCCTCCAAAAATTTTTTTCTTTTCGGAGTACATAAAGTCGACCCTCAGCAAAAATTTTTTTTATTAAATGTCGGTACTTGCGCCTCCTGAAAAATTGTTTTGGACTGTCTGTTTGACGCTCCTGAAACATTGTTTTACAGTGTCTGTAGTTGACACTGCGGAAAAATTGTTTGGAGAGAGGGCCTGTAGATGGCCCTCCGGAAAAATTGTTTAGAGCGAGGTCCTGTAGGTGGACCTCCGGAAAAACTGTTTGGAGAGAGGGCCTGTAGGGGGCCCTCCGGAAAAATTGTATAGAGAGAGGGCCTGTAGGTGGCCCTCCGGAAAAATTGTCGTAAAAGAGTGCCAGTTGGCCCTCTAAAAAAATTGCGTTTTGGGTCAGCGTTAGGCAAAGACGACAAGGAGGAGAAGGAGGAGGAGGAGTAGAGAAGAGGAATCGGATACTTAAGTAATGTTAATCTTTAGCTGCTTTCCCCCGGAGGACATTTGAATTCCAGTGAAATCCAGGATTTGACGCCACCAGCTGCACTGAATACCCTCTCTGACAACACGCTAGCGGCAGGGCAGGCCAGCACCTCCAAGGCGTACAGCGCCAGTTCAGGCCACGTGTCCAGCTTTGAAACCCAGTAGTTGTATGGAGCAGAGTGATCGGTCCGGACGATGGTATGGTCAGTGTCTTGCTGGGGTGACATAAAACTGGCAAAGGCCTTGGAGAGCGTTCCCTTGCCAGTGCTGGACAAGCTGCCTGCTCAACTCCTCTCTCCCACTACTTGGCCCACAGAACCACGACCTCTGCCGCTAGCGGCGTCAGATGGGAAGGATTGTTTCAGCTTGTGCCCCAGGGCCTGTTGATATTGATTTACTTTCATACACCTTTCCTCTACAGGGATGAGAGTGGTAATGTTCTGCTTGTACCGTGGGTCCAGGAGAGTGAACACCCAGTAATCGGTGTTTGAAAAAATGCTTCTAACGCGAGGGTCATGGGATAGGCAGCCTAACATGAAGTCTTCCATGTGTGCCAGAGTCCCAACACACAAGAATTCCCTCTCCTCAATGGCCTGACTCTCCATTTCCTCCTCCTCCTCTTCAGCCCATACATGCTCAAGAGTTGTGAAGGACTGAGCATTGGTACCCTCTTCTGTCTCGCCGACATTCTCCTCCTCTTCATCCTCATTCCCATCCCCCTCCTCCGATACACGCTGAGAAACAGACCGGAGGGTGCTCTGGCTATCAAGCGACGTATCTTCCTTCACCGTCTCTTGTGACAAGCGCAAAGCTTCCGACTTCCTGCTGAGCAGTGAGTTTTTTAACAGGCAAAGCAGCGGGATGGTGAGGCTGATAATGGCGGCATCGCCGCTGACCATCTGTGTTGACTCCTCAAAGTTGCTCAACACCTGGCAGATATCAGACATCCACGTCCACTCCTCATTGTAGACTTGAGGAAGCTGACTGACCTGACTACCAGTTCTGGTGGAAGTTGACATCTGGCAGTCTACAATTGCTCTGTGCTGCTGGTAAACTCTGGATAACATGTTTAATGTTGAATTTCATCTTGTGGGCACGTCGCACAACAGTCAGTGAGCGGGCAATTGTAGGCGGTGGTGCGCTGCCCTGAGAGTGGCAGCATCTGCGGTCGACTTGCGGAAATTCGCACAGATGCGGCGCACCTTGGTGAGCAAATCAGACAGATTGGGGTATATCCTGAGGAACCGATGAACTATTAGATTGAACACGTGGGCCAGGCATGGCACTTGTGTCAGTCTGCCGAGTTGCAGAGCCGCCACCAGGTTATGCCCGTTGTCACACACAACCATGCCTGGCTTGAGGTTCAGTGGTGCCAGCCACACATCGGTCTGCGCCGTGATGCCCTGTAACAGCTTTTGGGCGGTGTGCCTTTTATCACCTAAGCTCAGCAGTTTGAGCACCGCCTGCTGGCACTTACCCACGGCACTGCTGCTGCACCTAGAGCTACCGACTGAAGGCGCCGTGCCCACGGATGGTAATTCAAGGAGGAGGAGGGGTCGGTGGAGGAGGCACAGTACGTCTGAGAGACCGTGACCGAGGTAGGCCCCGCAATCCTCGGTGTGGGCAGTACATGAGCAGCCCCAAGGGTCAGACTCGGTCCCAGCCTCCACCAAGTTAACCCAATGTGCCGTCAGTGAGATATAGTGTCCCTGCCCGGCAGCACTTGTCCACGTGTCCGTGGTTAGGTGGACCTTCTCAGAAACAGCGTTGGTCAGGGCACGGATGATGTGACACGTGCTGGTGTAGGGCTGGGACGGCACATCGGAAAAAATAATGGCGGCTGAGGGACCGAATACCAAGGGGCAGCCACCACCATGA
>ONZH01021116.1:0-27985 GCA_900303285.1 Rhinella marina
AAATAGCCAGGATTTCCTTCCCCCATTGCCCCCTGCTGCATGAGCGTGAGTGTCTTTTCCAGCACAAATATTATTGAAATTACATTGTTCACACCGCAGCTGTCCTGGCTGACCAAATTTGTGGCTTCTTCTAAGGGCCTTAGAACAGTGCAGGCATCTCGGACCAGCCTCCACTGCCGGAAATCAACGCCGCACCTGCTCCCTATGGTGGAAGATTCTGGCTGCTGCTAGACAAAATCGTCCACTGCTCTAGGAGTCACTGCAACATATGAAGAGTGGAATTCCACCGGGTTGGCACGTCACCTATTAAGCGGTGTGGCGGAAGACCGCTTTGACGCTGCAGTTCCACCAGAGCGTGGCGAGATACATATGAATGGCTGAAATGAGTTCAAAGCTTCAGCGACTTTGCCAGCACTGTGCACAGGCCAGTGAATGTTTTTAGAAATCTCTGCACCACTAGATTTAGGACATGTGCCATACAGGGAGCATGCGTGAATTGACCCAGGTTCAGCGCTGCCACTATATTTGTCCTATTGTCACTCACTACCTTGCCCACTTCCAGCTGCCATGAAGTCAGCCAGCGCGCTATTTGCTGCTTCATGTAATGCAGCAAGCGCTGGCCTGTGTGGCTGCTACTGCCAAGACAAACTAAGTCTAACACTGCATGGCAGCGTTTCACCTGGCACATGTGATATGAAGGAGCGGGGGTAACTCGCCGCCCTGATGCTCCAGCAGGCGAACTGCCCATGGAGGTGGAAGCGGATAGTTGTTGGGTGGTCTGCTGCAATCCTGGCTGGAAAGCGCGTGGAGGTGCCAACAGCAATTGACCCGGTTGCTGGGGGGTTTCTGCCTCGCTGCCACTAAATACATTCAGCCAGTGGGCAGTAAAGGACATGTATTGCCCCTGGCCGTAAACACTGCTCCAGGTGTCCACCGTGACGAGCACCGTGCTGCAGAGAGACAGCTGCAGGGAGCGTCCAAAATTGTCAGCCACGTGGGAGTAAAGGGCGGGGATAGCTTTGTTGGAGAAGTAATGCCGGCTAGGGACCTGTCAGCATGGCTGAGCGCAAGCCATTAGCTCCCTAAAAGCTGGGCAGTCAACCAGCTGGTACGGCAGAGACTGCACAGCCAGCAACTTTGTCAGGTGACCATTTAGTTTGGCCATCGGATTACTTGTGGCGTAAAACTGCTTCCTGGCCAAGCACTCGGCAATGGATGGCTGCCGAATGAGAGGAGGTGGAGAAATGCACGCACTGGCCAACGATGAGGTGGATGTACTAGTTACACCCCGGGATGCGGGCTGAGCTATGGCCCTGGATGCGGCCTGCCTGACAGAAGGGACCCCGGGAGAAGTAACCAGCTCTTTGGTATTAATGGGCCCCTCTAAATTGCCGGCATGACGCCGCTTCAAATTGTTCCACAGAGCAGTGGTCCCAAGATTAGTGGCTTTCCCACAGCTCAATTTCTGTTTACACAAATTACACGTGGCCATTCTGCTATCCCCCGGCAGAGTGGTGAAATAGTTCCACACACCCGACGTGCGCCCTCCACAGCTGGCCAAGCTTGTAGGCCTTGCACGCTTACACCCTGGTGCCGTCCCCACTATATTTGGGGTCTTGCTAGTTCCCAGGGAAGCACTAGCCCTGGGCCTAACTCGCCTCTGCCCTCTGTTGCTGCCACTACTACTACCACCCTCCTCCTCTGAAAATCAAATCCTCCTCACCAGCCCGATCCGCTTCCCAGGTTCTCCGGTCAAACACGTCAGATTCATTATCAGACTCCTCCACAGCACATTTTTCGGAATGCAAATTAGGCTGTTCCCCACCAACCAACAATTCCGGGCAGTCCAAACTCTGACTGCCCTCTAAGAAATCCTCAGGGAGGCTGTCCTCTATAACCGCCGGATTATGCGGTGGGCTTCGGTGGCTTTTTTTTAAATAAATTGCAGAAGGGACACCACTAGGAGGGAACACTGAAGCCCGAGAAGTGGCAGAAAATAATGGGGTTTGCTGGAGTGGAATGGTCTGACCCCTGGCTATATATGGATACTGTATCAGCAGATGACAGCAGATCATGCGGCTGAGACTGAGATGAGCGTGCCATCCACTCCACTACCTCATCTACTTTCTCCTCCACTACAATTTTGCGCCTTGGTGGGTTAGCCTGGTGGAACAACGGCTAAGTATTGCGAATACTACTAGTAGATGCTCCGGCTACAGGTCTTTTGCCACTTCTGCCCTGTGCCACCTTCTCCTTTTTTTAGAGCTCGAGGTCTGGCAGGAATTGGACTCCTTTTGCTTATCCATTCCAGACATTTTTCAATTCACTCTGTAACCCTGCAGCTGGTCTTTGTCCCTGTATCTTCCTGTCTCTCCCTATCTCTCCCTGTCTCTCTCTCCCTGCCTGATGAATTAATAGCCATGCACTGGCCCTGCACTAGCCCTGCACTTGCCCTGCAGTATCCCTGATATGTGTAATATGGATTCCCAGAGCAATTACACCAAATTTTCACAAAACAGGTCTCAGAACTTCACACACAGTGCTTCTGCTCGTCTCAGCAGTCGCAGCAGAAGTGATGCGTCACTGGCTTACCGAGCCTGAGCCAATCAGAGCAAGCCCTGCCCACTAGGTCAGGTGACCGCTTTCTTCCCGGGCTTTTGCGCACGATAAACGAACTAACAGTAAAAGTTCGCTAATGAATTCAATTCGTACGCAACAGCGTATACATAAACTTATACGTAGCAATAGCGTATAATTTATAGGACAAACTAAGTAGCGAATGTATACAAAGCTGAAGCGAATCACCTAATATTCGGATTCGCTTCACAGCTAAAAATTTCCAAAATTTGATACGAATAAACGAATCGGCGAATAGATACGCTCATCTCTACTCGACGCCTCTAAGACATTTGACAGGGTGGAGTGGAAATTTCTATGGAAAGTTTCGGGAAGGATGGGGTTTGGTTTGAGATTTATAAATGTGGTTAGGCTTTTGTACAAATCCCCAATCGCCGGACTGAATCTCAATGGTAGTTTGACTAGTCAAGGATATCCACTTTCTCCATTATTGTTTGATATTTATATAGAGCCGCTGGCACTTAGTGTTAGGCAAGATACAAGGATTGAGGGGTTTGGAGTAATGGGACTTAAAGATCGGATTTCGTTATATGCCAATGATGTTTTATTTTTTTATAAACCATACCAATACAACCCTTCCAAGGATTATTCGTTTAGTTAATTCCTTTAGGGAAGTCTCCGGCTTGGATATCAATTTGTCAAAGACCACTCTTATTCTTTTGGATAGTTTTGAGTATTTAAGTGAGGGGGGCTTGAGGATGCTAAAAGTTGTTGACTCATTTGAATATCTGGCCATGATGATTTCTCCTAGGATTAAAGGGAGTCTGTCACCTTATTTTCACCAATATAACTAACAGCACTGCCCCACAGAAGATTGCTTACACATCCCAGACATATCTGTGTGCACTTTGTGTCTGGATTACATGTCCAGGAAAAGCACTTTTATTCTGCAGGAAAACAGCTCCCAAGTGCCCAGCTCTGCTGCAAGTGCCCAGAGCAAACCAGACTGAAGAGGGGAGAGCTGCTTTAGCTGCTCATATTATGGTAGCAGATAGAAAAATGGCATTACAAGCTTTCAAATGATACCAAAATCAAGCATTATATCCACTATATGGGAGAGAAAGCTGTTTTTACTTTCACTTTCAGCTGGGCACTTGAGAGCTGTTCTCCAGCAGAATAAAAATGCTTTTTCTGAATATGGAATACAGACACACAGTGCACACAGGTATGTTTGGGATGTGTTTGCAATCTTCTGTGGGACACTGTTGTTAGTTACAGTATATAGGTGAAAATGAGCTGACAGACTCCCTTTAAGGACTTTATCTCCCTTAAATTGACTCCATTGATAAGTAAATTGAAATAAAAAATCACAATATGGCTTTGGTTACCCCTTTCTAGAGCAAATAGAATATTATTAGTTAAGATGGTGATTTTACCCCAATTTCTCTATACTCGTAGAAAGTCCCCAACTTGGATTGAGGATAAGTTCTTTAAACTCATTGAGAGGATCATTAATGATCTTCTCTGGGGAAGAAAGTGAGTGAAATTCACGGAAAAAATGCACTAAAACAATAGATGCAAACAATATATGGACTAAGCCCTCACTCTATAGATAAAATCTGAGACTCTTAGCCAATACATTTTGATCAAAATACATATGTGCCCACCTACCCAGCTGGACTGAGACCACCGTGGCGCTGGGTAGGTGGGCACAGATGTATTTTGATCAAAATGTATTGGCTAAGAGTATCAGATTTTATCTATAGAGTGAGGGCTTAGTCCATATATTGTTTGCATCTATTGTTTTAGTGCATTTTTTCTGTGAATTTCTAAATTTAGCCTTGTACATCAGCACATTTTACTGTCACATGGTGCAGGATGTTTGTATCTGTTTTCCGTAAATATTTTTTTGATGTGTCTGGAAGGAGTGGCACCTTCTGGTGTGAATGCGCTCCTATAACCAGGTGAGTAGCATTCATGTGCACTTTTGCCCCACCTATCTAAGAGGCGACCTTGATTAAGGTGGTACATATGGGTGTGTGTGCTCCTCCTCTCATTGGTTGCTGATGCACACAGAGGTAACTAGGAGCAGCACACTATATGTGCAGGGTCTGCGCACCTAAACATAGATGCACAACGGCATAGGAAGGTTTAGAGTAGGACCTACCTGGACTGAGACCACCGTGGCGCTGGGTAGGTGGGCACAAATGTATTTTGATCATAATGTATTGGCTAAGAGTCTCAGATTTTATCTATAGAGTGAGGGCTTAGTCCGTATATTGTTTGCATCTATTGTTTTAGTGCATTTTTTCAGTGAATTTCTAAATTTAGCCTTGTACATCCGCACATTTCACTATCACATGGTGCAGGATGTTTGTATGTGTTTTCCGTAAATAGAAGAAAGCGAGTGAGGCTAAAATTAGACCACTTCTATAAGCCCTTGGAGCGGGGAGGTCCCTACTTCAAGGGCTACTTTATAGCTGGGCAGTTATGCTTATTCTGTGATTGGGAGAAAAACCCCTTGTGTAAGACCTTAGTTAAGAGATCTCCATATGATAACATATTTACCCTGTTGGAATCTGGTCATTTATTTAATATCCAACAAGAATACAAAATGACTGGAAAGTTATTTTCTAGATCTTGGACCACTTTTAGAAGTTGGCGGGGGATAAAGGGATCTCTTATGTATACTCCTCTTTAGCATAACTTTTACGTACAGGATCTTGATAAATTAGCTTGGGATAAGTTTTGGCAAAATAGTAATATTACTTATGTTCCACTGGTGGTGAGGAATGGAGAGGTACTTCCCTTCTCCTGTTTGGCAAGGGGGAATTTAGGCAATTTGAATTAGTTTAGATATTTTCAGATACGTTCGGCACTTCTCAGCATAAAAGAAACTTCACTGGTAGAGATTGATATATCTTCACTTTTGAATGACGTGATGAGGAGCCTTAGCCAGAAGGCCAAGATCTCTCAATTACATAAATTATTTAACTAAGGTATTATTTGACAAACTTGTTTCCCCTGGCCAAAGAGCCTGGGGAATTGATTGTTCTACAGTCATGGCAGAGGACTGGGGAAATATATGTAGTTATTTAAGATTAGTTTCACATAATTGTAATCACATTTTAATACAATTTAATATTTTGCACAGAGTGTACATCGCACTGAGATGGCTGAATAAATGTGGTTTATAAGACTCTTCGAATTGTCCACAATGTAATGTACATCAGGCTAACTTTTTACACATGTTTTTGGTAGTGTCCTGCTTTAAAATTATATTAGGGTTTAATTTATAATTTTATTAGGCAAAAATTAAGGGTGGTAATTCCTCTTACACCAGAGTGTTGGCTATTGAGTGACCTCTCTAAGGTAAATTGCCATAAGTATTAAAAGATCCTTTTGGCTAGAATTATGTTTCTGGCTAGACTCCCGATTACTCAAATATGGTTTTCACAAAATACCCCGAATCTCAATGAGTGGCTACAATTGGTAAACAAAGTTAAGAGGTATGAAAACAGCAAAGAAATACTGAGAAAAAATGGATTAAGGTGTGGGGAGGTTGGAAATGGTAGGGCACCTGTAATGGTATCCCGCACCCCCCTTTCCCACTCATTCATTCATTCATTCAAAAACAAAAAGATCCTTATCTCACCATCCACTACAGCTTCGAACGTGAGACTACCATCATATTATAGACGATCATCTTGGCTATCTCATACATAAATTGGACTTGCAACTATTTAGCATATTATTATCTATGCAGATTCTTGTCATGTAACTGCATTGTTACTGTTTTGCTCCTAAAGTTCTAAATTTTAATTTTTATTATTTTGTAAATAACTCCAGGGAGTTATTCTGATTGCCTGATTGGAATCGGGAAGGAATTTTTTTTCCCCTAAAGTGGGGAAAATTGGCTTCTACCTCACAGGGGTTTTTTGCCTTCCTCTGGATCAACTTGCAAGATACCAGGCCGAACTGGATGGATAGATGTCTTTTTTTCGGCCTTATAAACTATGTTACTATGTTATAAACTATACTATATGTATGTATGTTACTAAATCCACCTTTGGCTTTCAACACTTCCTTTTGGGCATGCTGTTCATCAGATTCAAGCATGTCTCAACCAAAATCTGTTCCCAGGTCTCTTCTACACGTTCCCAATGTTGGCGCATACTGGTCGACTTGATTTGGTTGAGGTGCGGGGACTGTGGGGGCCAATCCAGCACCTCTACTTCATTGTCATTGAACCATTTCTTCGCCAATCTCGATGTATGCTTCGGGTTGTTGTCCTGCTGGAACACTATGTCATCCTTTTCATACCCATTGTACTCGAGTGTACAAAGTAACTCATCTTGTAGCATACTCACATATAGCTCAGCACTGAGACCACTGTCCACCCTGGTCAAGTATCTAATGCCTTTGGCTGTGAAACAACCCCAAATCATTAGGCTTCCTTCACCGAACTTGACAGTTCCTTCACTTTCTCGATCCATTAGCCCCCTTTTCCCTTGTTTCTTCCAGACCTATTTGCACCCATCAGAGCCCAGTCTATTAACTTTCGTCTCATTGCTCCAAATCACCCATTTCCAATCTTCTACTGTGCACTGTTCGTACTCTTTTGCAAACTGGAGTCGACATTTCTCGTGATTATATTGAAGTCCAGGCTTCTTCACCTTTTTCAGGCCACCATTCCAGACTAGTGTAATGCACGTCACAAGGTGCTTGCAAGGACATCTGTGATCTTACCATTACGAAGCATATTAGCAATCTACACTGCCGTGTTTGTTGCACCAGAACTGATAGACCTTGTGATGAGCCAATTTGTTGACTCCGATATTTTGCCTGGACATCCACCTTTTGGCTTTGGAATCAATGGACAAACTTCATTTTGTATTCTTCTTCATATTCGGGGTGATTTCCCATCATCAGTGAAGAGCAGAGAGTACTGGCTTAATTGGGTTAAAGGACTAAGGCAGGATTTGGGGGATAATATGGGGAGAGAGCACCCTAATCGGCATGAGGAGACTTATAGGCCATTCATGCTCCTCTGGAATTCTGGGAAGAAAAGGGATGCAAATGAGCTGTTAACAAGCTCTGGCTCTAATGCCATCATATGTAAGGCAGCTATCCTATAAGTCAATGATCGACCCTTTAAATAGTCCTTGAGACATGACTCTGCACTGATGAGGGGCAATCACCTCAAAACAGCTGTCTGCAGATGTGGTACTGGCTTATTTAATATCCCAGTTATGTCTCAAGGCCTATTTAAACGGTTGAACATTGACCTATAGGATAGCTGCCTTACATCTGGTGGCATTGGAGGCAGAGCTTGTTAAGAGTCATTTGCATCCTTTTCGTCCCAGAATTCCAGGCACTCTCTCCCAACGAGAGATAGTACTCCTCTAATCCACTCTCATCCTCTGCACAGGTTCCTCAATGGCTCGCTGCAGAAATGACTGGGGATTTCATCCTCTCCATTGCAAAGGATGAAATCCACAGTGGAAATAATCAGCATAAATTTACATACTGCTAATTGCAAATCCCCACCACCGGTTGATGATTTATGCTGCAGATTTATTTACATATCGTGTAAAATAAATAAAATTTCATCACTTTGCTGGTACTGTACAGTGGATATGCTGCACCAGGAAGCAAATCTGAGGCATTTCAGTCATATGTGGACATACAGTACCTTTAAAGGGATATTCCGGTTACCATAAATATAACTTATGTTTTAGACTAATTCATCATCAATAATTACTTAATATAATGTCAAATTCACATATTTATCGTTCAGTAGTTATAAAAGTAGTTTTTTTCCTCTCCTACCCATTGTGTTTCATCATAAATTACCATGGCATCGACCTGTAGTTCTGACCCTTTGTTAGGTTGAGCATGCTCAGTGTGTTGCTTTCAATTCTATAGCTAAATGTCTTGTAAAACAAAGGGGGTGTTAGTGTGCTGCTGATTACTGAGTAGAGTGGGCGAGACTGGACTGTATAACAGACAGCCAATCAATAAACATCAACACTCACAGCAGGAAAGCTAGGGATTGTGGGGATTGTAGTTTTATGAGGGAAGATCAGGCGCCATGATACTGTCAGTGTGTTGCAGGCTTACACAGGAGCTAGACAAATGGATTGCAAGGTAAATTGAAGCTCAGGTTATATGTATAGGTATGGGTTTTGGTTGGGTCATAGCTTGCAGCCTTAAAGGGGTTGTCTCATCACAGACAATGGGGGCATATCGCAAGGATATGCCCCCATTGTCTTATAGGTGTTGGTCCCACTGCTGGGTCCCGCACCTATATCCGCAACGGAGCCCCGCAAGGTGTTGGCTTGAGGACTTCGGTCTGGCCACCACTAAGCGCGCCCCCCATAGAAGTTAATGGGAGTGCACCACGCATGACGGGCCACTGCTCCCATTTGCTTCTATGGGCCCGACAGAAATAGCCACGCTACCGCTCGGCTATTTTCGGCGGCCCCATAGAAAATTAATGGAGGGCGGCTGCGCATGCGCAGTGCGCCTTCCAACACTTTCAGGAGTCCATTCTAGATGCGGAACGGGTGCGGACCCATTCATTTTCAATGGGGCCACAAAAGATGCAGACGGCACACAGTGTGCCGTCCGCATCCGCACTTCCGGTCCGCAGCCATGGACAAGAACAGGCATAAAATTGTGAATGTAGCCTAAAAGTATTTGGCGTGGGTGTGGGGTGCCATTTCAATTTTCTTTTTCCTCAAGCAGCAGAAGGGCTAGCTCCCCTGCCCCTTGCCACAAAGCACCAAGGGAAGGGGGTCCCAAGCTGAAATCTTGCATCAGGGCCCATTAGCCTTTTGCTTACACCCCTGAACACAGTAACTTTCTCTTGACATTATTTCTGGCGTTTTGTATTTATTTTTTATAGAGGTGTAAAAACAGTAATCGGTAAAATATATTTCCTGGCAGGAAACAAGTGAAAGAGTGCAATATCTGATTTGTAAAATTCCAGTAGCTCACCAGACCTTGCTGCATTTACCTTGTTCACCTGGTTTACTTTACAGTTTTTTGTTGGCTGCTCATACCGAAGAAATCATTATTTCACACTGCAGGGGGTTGATATTTCTTAAGGGACCTCCTGTGGTGTATGATGAAGTTGTATGGCAAATGCCACAAGGTAAAAAATATGTTGGATATTTTCCATGCTCTGAAAGTAGGAGAAAGCAACAGGTTACAAACCTAGAGAAATATGTCATACCCCCTAGCTCACACTTTATAATAAACAGTACATAATTAATCAGTAAATAAATGCACCTTTAACCTTAATTTATTATAACAAGACATGCTACCACAAGTAGTAGTCACTTAGAAATGACTATGGGATAGAAAAATGTAATGTTGTAAATCTCCACATATAAGAGGCAAGGCATCATGGGACAGGGACATAATTATTCCACTTTACAAAACACTGCAGCCTCATCTTGAATATGCAGCTCGATTCTGGGCACCAGTTGTACTAACAAATAAGCAGGGGCGTAAATACCATATTAGCAGACTATGCGACTGGGCAACAAGGGGCCCACTCTTAGTTGGGATTATCTCCTCTTGTACTGGAAGTGAAAACTTGGTCAGGACTCTACCCTCTAAAGCAGGGACGGCCAACCTGTGGCTCTCCAGCTCTCCAGCTGTTGCAAAACTACAACTCCCAGCATGCCTAGACTGCCTACAGCTATCAGCCTACAGCTAGGCATGGTGGCAATTGTACTTATAACAGCTGGAGAGCCCCAGGTTGACCATCCCTGCTCTTAAGGAACAACTTTTAGAAAATTAATGGAAAAATGGCCCAAGGGTCATTGAAAGGGGTTTAGGCAGAGACTCTTCTGTCCTGTGTGGGGGGCCTGCTTTGATCCTTGCTATGGGACCCTTACTTCTCTATGTACACCACTGCAAATAAGCATAAATGTGTACCACTACTCTCCTTCCTTTCATCTATATACCACCCCATAACTTGGTTCAACTTGATATATATTTTTTAATTGTTTGCTTAATCAGCACACTCACAGGTGGGTATTGGCATGGAAAAAATTTGGGTTTATTTGTATAAATGTCTAAAATTATATCTCACATAAAAATAATAATTAAAACTGAGGATAAAATACAAAAACACACCAAAATGATAAAAATAAAAAATAATAAAATAAAAAATGTGAATAAAAATAGGGTTATTAACGATGTCTCCCAGGTGTCTTTAGTTTATTCAGTAGTAGGTAATCCTACTGAATAAACTAAAGACACCTGGGAGACATCGTTACCCTATTTTTATTCTCATTTTTTATTTTATTATTTTTTATTTTTATCATTTCGGTGTGTTTTTGTATTTTATCCTAAATTTTAATTATTATTTTTATGTGAGATATAATTTTAGACATTTATACAAATAAACCCAAATTTTTTCCATGCCAATACCCACCTGTGAGTGTGCTGATTAAGCAAACAATTGACATTTTGGTATTTTAGTGTATGGTTTAGGTGTACCGTAAATCAAGCACCTCTTGATTCATCCGTATTAGGTGGAGAGCCGCTATATTCTTATCATATATATTTTTTAACCATACTACCATGTAACAAACCACATAGGCTAGACTTACAGAATGCTTTTGTGCAGTGGTCAGGTTTAAAGGGGCTCCAAACGCTATGCTGGGTCCCCCAGACACTGTCGAGGTGTCATCACATGATGCTACAATAAGTCCAGAGAGTCAGGGTTTGCAGTAAACCAGTGTGCTTTTTTACAAAGTGCAAAACAATTCAGGTAATGCGCTGAGTTGGCTTTTGTAGTCTCCTCCTTGGCAGAGAAAGGTTCCGTGCTGAGGAAAGGCCTGAGCTAGCTGTCCGTTTCTCTAAGAAGGCTGGTACCCTGGTCAAAAGCTGGCGGCCCAGTCAGGGCCCCTATACTCCAAGAGGCCCCCGCTTCAGTTCAACTGAAGGCCAGATGGGACTCCAGCAGTCCAGTTGGTATCCCCAAGCATTGTCAGTATGCTTGGGCACATTCTGTGTATTTAAGTTTTAATTGGCCATATTTTTTAAATGTTGCTGCTGGGATTCAAGCTTACAACCATCTATATTAAAGGCAAAAGTCCTAACCACTGAGCTATAGTATTTTATCATGTGTTAGTTATTCATATACAGCAGTATAATTCTATATATTTTTTTAGTAATTGTTAAAAAAATGTATGACACAAAATAAATTTGTACTTACTAAAAAAATGCAATTACCAAAAAAAAATCAATATATACAGTACAGACCAAAAGTTTGAACACACCTTCTCATTTAAAGAGTTTTCTGTATTTTCATGACTATGAAAATTGTAGATTCACACTGAAGGCATCAAAACTATGAATTAACACATGTGGAATTATATACTTAACAAAAAAGTGTGAAACAACTGAAAATATGTCTTATATTCTAGGTTCTTCAAAGTAGCCACCTTTTGCTTTGATTACTGCTTTGCACACTCTTGGCATTCTCTTGATGAGCGACAAGAGGTAGTCACCTGAAATGGTTTTCAATTCATAGGTGTGCCCTGTCAGGTTTAATAAGTGGGATTTCTTGCCTTATAAATGGGGTTGGGACCATGAGTTGTGTTGGGCAGAAGTCAGGTGGATACACAGCTGATAGTCCTACTGAATAGACTGTTAGAATTTGTATTATGGCAAGAAAAAGCAGCTAAGTAAAGAAAAACGAGTGGCCATCATTACTTTAAGAAATGAAGGTCAGTCAGTCTGAAAAATTAGGAAAACTATGAAAGTGCAGTCACAAAAATCATCAAGCGCTACAAAGAAACTGGCTCACATGAGGACCACCCCAGGAAAGGAAGACCAAGAGTCACCTCTGCTGCGGAGGATAAGTTCATCAGAGTCACCAGCCTCAGAAATCGCAGGTTAACAGCAGCTCAGATTAGAGACCAGGTCAATGCCACACAGAGTTCTAGCAGCAGACACATCTCTACAACAACTGTTAAGAGGAGACTGTGTGCAGCAGGCCTTCATGGTAAAATAGCTGCTAGGAAACCACTGCTAAGGACAGGCAACAAGCAGAAGAGACTTGTTTGGGCTAAAGAACACAAGGAATGGACATTAGACCAGTGGAAATCTGTGCTTTGGTCTGATGAGTCTAAATTTGAGATCTTTGGTTCCAACCACCATGTCTTTGTGCGACACAGAAAAGGTGAACGGATGGACTCTACATGCCTGGTTCCCACCGTGAAGCATGGAGGAGGAGGTGTGATGGTGTGGGGGTGCTTTGCTGGTGACACTGTTGGGGATTTATTCAAAATTGAAGGCATACTGAACCAGCATGGCTACCACAGCATCTTGCAGCGGCATGCTATTCCATCCGGTTTGCGTTTAGTTGGACCATCATTTATTTATCAACAGGACAATGATCCCAAACACACCTCCAGGTCCCCAGCATCAGGACAATCTGTAAGGAGCACAAATCTGGTGCCACTTCCTCATTCTTCTTACCCCACTGCTGTGCTAGGGTAGAAGCTAGAATGGATTTGTTAGGGAGGTTTGTGACGTCATTGGTCACATGCTGTTAAACCGTTTCCTGACGTGACGATTACGGTTTTTGCGGTTTTGTTTTTCGCTCCCTGCCTTCCCAGAGCCATCAGTTTTTGTGGGACAAGTTGTACTTTCTAATGTCTCCATTTAATATTACATAGGATATAGTGGGAAGTGAGAAAAAAAATCCAAATGGGTCAGTACAAATCCGGCAATACCACATATGTATAGTTTTTCTTGCGTTTTAATACTGAAATGAAAAACTTTGGAAAAATGTTTTTTTTCTTTCCATCTCTATATTCTGACCCCCATAAATAGTTACGTCTACAGAGATGTGTGGGGAGCTCATTTTTTTGTCAGACGATCTGTAGTTTTTGCCAATACCATTTTGGGGGTGTGTATAACTTTTTGATCACTTTTATTCAATTTTCTTGCGAGATAAAGTGATGAAAAAATGGCAAATCATTATGCCATTCACCACATAGGCTAACTTTTTAATGTTATTTTTTAATTGTTTATTTTGGGGAAAGGGGGATGATTTGGATTATTTTTCTTTTTTCGTAGTGTAAAAACCATTTGACCTTTGCTCTGGGTGTATTCAGAGCAGTGGCATGCTAAGGGGGATGGAAGCACTCATTGCTGGAGCGCCGGAAGCTATGGTCCTGTTACTCAGCTCCCTGCGCTCCTTCTTTCCCGCACTGAATGGTGAAACAGGAAGACTTCTGCTCCCTGCTCCACAATTCAGCCTGCAGGCACTGATCACGCTGCCGCCCTGTGTGAGAGGAGCCTGCAGCCGGGGAATCTGCATAAGCTCCGCCCGCACAGTGCTGCACAGCAATCTGTGTCTGGCACTCTGCAGGGGAGAGTTGGATCTGAGCTTCAGGAATGGGACAAGGTGAGAAGTTACTGTGTTTTTGTTTTTTAACACAGAGGGGGCACAGAGGGCTTTACTACTGTGAATGGAGGCACAATGGGAATTTCTACTATGGAGGGGGCACAAAGGGCATTTCTACTACAAAGGGGCACAGAGGCCATTACTACTATTAAGAGGGCAAAATGGGCATTACTACCATGGAGAGGGCACAATGGTCATTTATGATGAAGGGGATACAATGGACATTACTACTATGAAGGGGGCATAATCGGCATTACTACTGTGAAGGGGCACAGAGGGCATTACTATTGTGAAGGGCCATAACTGTTATGGTGGCACAGTGAGGACATAACTACTCTGAAGGGGCACAGGGAAGGCATTACAACTGTGAAGGGGGCACAGATAGGGCATTACTACTGTGAAAGGGTCACAAAGAGGGCATAACTACCATGAGGGGACACATATTTGGAAAAAACTACTGTGAAGGTTGTACAATGAGGGCAATACTACTGTGAGGGGGTACAATTTTTTTAAGGTATTGGGGGGGTGCCAGAGAAAGGATCCGCCCCAGGTGCCAAACACCTTAGGCACGCCACTGATTCGGAGTACGTCACATATTAATCTGGGCACTGTTTCGCCTACATGATAGGACTACTGGGGCACGTGATGTTCTTGCAATACTTCTAAATGAGTAGATGTTACAGTAACAACTTAGTTCGTTGTGCAACACAGTTTCCATAGCTCCCATTTAATTCTAAGGGAGTTGCAGAGTCAGAGTAGCACAGCCTGCTTGGCTGTTTCCACCTGTGGCCACCAAATATGATGGGTGATTCCGATCTCAACCGTGAATGGCTTAGATGGAAATACCCCTTTAATTCTCTGTATATTGTACTGTAAACATTTTTGGTTTATTGCAGGATGTTATGTCTTTAAAATGAATGTTGATGATATGTTTGTCTGCAGCACTGCAGACTTGACGTTAGAGTGCCACAGTTGTAATGCCCTCTTTGTGCCTGCTTCATAGTAATAATCCCCATTGTGCCTCCTTCACAGTAATAATGCGCCTTAATAGTAGTATTGCCCATTGTACCCTGTTAATAGTAGTAATGCCCATTGTGCCCCTTCACAGTAATAATGCCCTCTGTGCCCCCTCCATAGTAGAAATCCCCATTGTGCCCTCATAATAGTAGTAATGCCCTCTGTGATAGTAATGCCCATTGTGCCCATTCAGAGTAATAATGCCCTCTTTGCACTTTGCCCACTTCAGAGTAATAATGCCTTATGTGCACTGTGCCCCCTTCATAGTAGAAATGCCCATTGTGCCCCTTCACATTAGCAATGCCCATTGTGCCCCCTCCAGAGTAAAAATGCCCATTGTGCCCCTTCACCTTAGTAATGCCCTCTGTGTCCCTTCCATAGTAGTAATGCCCTATGTGCCCCCTCCATAGTAGTAATGCCTTTTGTGCCCCCTCCATTGTAATGAAGCCCTCTGTGCCCCCTCCATAGCAATGAAGCCCTCTGTGCCCCCTCCTTAGTAATGAAGCCCTCTGTGCCCCCTCCATAGTAATGAAGCCCTCTATGCCCCCTCCATATTAATGAAGCTCTCTGTGCCCCCTCCATAGTAATGAAGCCCTCTGTGCCCCTCCATAATAATGAAGCCCTCTGTGCCCCGTCCATAATAATGAAGCCCTCTGTGCCCCGTCCATAGTAAAAGCTGTTGGCCAAACAAGTGTTCAACCAAAAACTACCATATGTGTATGCCAGGTCCCTTCACATGAGTTGACTTACCTGGCAATTAGCAAAGACTAATCATTCATTCCCAATAATTGCCTGATTGGGAGAGGAGTTGTGTGAGCAGCATTTTCAGTGGCTAGGGGTTGGTTTTTCATGAATATCAAGATTCATCAGCTCATGCTATGTACTGAACAGCTTCAGCATTGGAGCTATTCAGTACAAGGTTTATGCAAAATGCCTGGGTCGATTCAAGAAACTGAGCCAGCATTTTGGCAAATTGAACTGTCACTATTTTGGCCCAGTATATTTCTGACCCAGTTGCCTATTTTATTTACCTATTTGTTTAGCTCATACTAAACACATTGTTTCATTCTGTTTCCCAGGCGCACTGGACATTACATGGGGTTCTCCGGGAATGAAGGAAATGAAAATACTTAAATATTACTTTTTTATAAATAAATTCCCAAATACCTTTAATTAGTTGGAATGGCTTGTTTTGTCTGGGGAGCAATCATGAGGAGAAATAAAATGGCCACCATCCTATTAGTTCACACAAAACCTGTCCTAATCACACAGCAGGATGTGTTACTTCACAACACTGAGCCAAAGAGCTGCTTCAGCCTCCTCTCTGCTCTGCTTGTCAGGGATTATGATCCTGTGTATAGATGATAAGATCTTCAGCTGAATCTCAATAGGAATGGAATTCATGGGGTGACATGAATTACAGAGAGGAGGACAGGACAGAATGTGATAATGTGGGGCTGTGGTAATGGAGACTGTATACAAGTGCTCTGGCTCATTAGCCACATCCCCATGTCCCCTCTGTACCTCATGTCTCCTCATGAACTCCATTCTTACAAAGATTCATCTGGAGATCTTATCAGCTGTATTCAGGATCATAAAGCAGAGAGGAGGAGGAGGAGGCAGCTCTTTAGCTCAGTGTCCTGAAGTAACTCGTTCTGCTGTGTGATTAGAACTGGTTTTGTGTGTACTGGTAAGACGGCTGCCATTTTATTTCTACTAATGATTTCTCCCTAGACTAAACGAGCCATTATAACTAATGAAAAATATTTGGGAATATATTTATAATAAAGTAATATTTAAAGAGGCTCTGTCACCAGGTTTTAACCTATGTATTTTAATACATAGGTTAAAACCCCTTAAATTGCACCTTTTTAACATACCTGTATTGCAGAGTATAGCGCAGCGGTTGTGCTGAAAAAAGAACTTTAAACATTATGCTAATGAGCCTTCGGAGCACCGGGGGACGGGCTCTTTCCTCCTGAGCACCGCTTCTTCACCGCCCCCCCCAGGCCCGAAGCTCTCCTCCTTGTCTTTGGTAACGCCCCTTCTACAACAAGATTGACAGCGCTAGACCGTTTGGCCTAGCGCTGAAATCCCGCGCCTGCGCAGTGCGATCGCGTCGGCGCGTGCGCAATAGCGCTTGCAGTGCCGAACACTGCAAGCGCTTCCATCCTTGTTATGTTATTATGTTAGCATAATGTTTAAAGTTCTTTTTTCAGCACAACCGCTGCGCTATACTCTGCAATACAGGTATGTTAAAAAAGTGCAAGTTAAGGGGTTTTAACCTATGTATTAAAATACATAGGTTAAAACCTGGTGACAGAGCCTCTTTAAGGATTTTCATCTTCTTAATTCCTGGAGAACCCCTTTAAGGTCCGTATGGACCGAAACATCCAGTAATATAAACCCTCCATTTCCTATATGTTTCTCCCTTATTTGGATTCTTAGGAAACTTCATGTGTGCACTGAATTTGCTAATATAAGTGTTTCAATTTTGCATCAATTTGGGAGACAGATGGATTTTTTTTTATTAGTGCATGATAGTCTTTCGCAAGCACTACATTTACTTTACTTGCCCAGAGTGCATACTATTTTCTTATTACCAAATAAATGCAGTAGGCACAGTCCTGAAGTTTTTCACAGAGTAAGCTTTTTCCAAAGGCTATGTATAGGAGGTGGCTATTACAATGATCCACCCTGAGTCTCTGTCTTTATAGGTACAATGCCTTGCGAAAGTATTAGGCCCCCTGGAACTTTTCAATCTTTTGCCACATTTCAGGCTTCAAACATAAGATATAACATTTTAAATTTTTGGTGAAGAATCAACAAGTGGGTCACAACTGTGAAGTGGAACGAAATTTATTGGATCATTTAAACTTTTTTTGTAATAATAATACTGAAAAGTGGGGCGTGCAAAATTATTCTGCCCCCTTGTATTAATACTTTGTTGCACCACCTTTTGCTGCGATTACAGCTGCAAGTCGCTTGGGGTATGTCTCTATCAGTTTTGCACATCTAGAGACTGAAATTCTTGCCCATTCTTCCTTGCAAAACAGCTCGAGCTCTTTGAGGTTGTATGGAGAGCGTTTGTGAACAGCAGTTTTCAGCTGTTTCCACATATTGTCAATTGGATTCAGGTCTGGACTTTGACTTGGCCATTCTAAGACCTGGATACGTTTATTTTTTAACCATTCCATTGTAGATTTTTCTTTATATTTGGGATCATTGTCTTGTTGGAAGATAAATCTCTGTCCTAGTCTCAGGTCTTTTGCAGACTCCAACAGGTTTTCATGCAGAATGGTCCTGTATTTGGCTCCATCCATCTTCCCATCAATTTTAACCATCTTCCCTGTCCCTGCTGATGAAAAGCAGGCCCAAACCATGATGCTGCCACTACCATGTTTGACAGTGGGGATGGTGTGTTCAGGGTGATGAGCTGTGTTGCTTTTACGCCAAACATATAGTTTGGCATTGTTTCCAAAAAGTTGGATTTTGGTTTCATCTGACCAGAGCACCTTCTTCCACATGTTTGGTGTGTCTCCCAGGTGGCTTGTGGCAAACTGTAAACAAGACTTTTTATGGATATCTTTGAGAAATGGCATTCTTCTTGCCAGTCTTCCATAAAGGCCAGATTTGTGAAGTGTTGGACTGATTGTTGTCCTATGGACAGACTCTCCCACCTCAGCTGTAGATCCTGCAGTTCATCCAGAGTGATCATGGGCCTCTTGGCTGCATCTCTGATCAGTCTTCTCCTTGTTTGAGATGAAAGTTTAGAGGGACGGCCAGGTCTTGGTAGATTTGCAGTGGTCTGATACTCCTTCCATTTCAATATGATTGCTTGCACAGTGCTCCTTGGGATGTTTAAAGCTTGGGAAATATTTTGGTATCCAAATCCGGCTTTAAACTTCTCCACAACAGTATCACGGACTTGCCTGGTGTGTTCCTTCGTCTTCATGATGCAGAACCCTGAGACTATCACAGAGCGGGTGCATTTATACGTAGACTTGATTACACACAGGTGGATTCTATTTCTCTTCATCAGTCATTTAGGACAACATTGGATCATTCAGAGATCCTCAATGAACTTCTGGAGTGAGTTTCTGAACTGAAAGTAAATGGGCCGAATAATTTGCACGCCCAACTTTTCAGTTTTATTACAAAAAAAGTTTAAATGATCCAATAAATTTAGTTCCACTTCACAATTGTGACCCACTTGTTGTTGATTCTTCACCAAAAATGTAAAATGTTATATCTTTTTGTTTGAAGCCTGAAATGTGGCAAAAGGTTGAAAAGTTCGAGGGGGCCGAATACTTTCGCAAGGCACTGTACTAGCAATCTTCTCAATCGACCAAGGAAGGCATGTCATTTTTCAATGTTTCTCTACAATGTCCAACTGCAAAGTGCAGTCCTAGATCAGTTCTCTGCAGTTCTCTGACTTAATTACTTGCAATTGTATCCCAATCCAGGTACTGGTTTCAAAAATGTAGATTTTTTTTTGTGGGAAAACAGACTCAGGAATTCTTTTGAATGAGTAGCCCTATAAAGTTGTTTTAAGATAAAATTGTGTTGTCGCACTTCCCTGGGCTCAGAGGATATCCTAGATAAATCATGAGCTTTACAATCTTTTGATCCAGGTCGGTAAGTGATAAAATCAGATAGAGAAAGGAATAAACTGCATCTTGCTTTCTCTGGATGATAATCCTTTGGCATCACAGTTGAATTCCACGTTTCTATGATCAGCGAGCAGTTAGAGCATTAGCCGTTCCCTGCAAAAAATATCTCAAGGCTTTTAGTTGCTAGTGGTTCTTTATTTCTGGCATTATGGTTCCTTACAGATAACAACATTTGATGAGAAAAATAAGCGCAAGGGTGCCACAACAACTTGCTTCCATGTTTAGACAGGACTGCACACTGCACCATCAGAAGCATCAAAATCAACAGTGAAATCAGGGGGGTAGCTATAGGGGGCCCAAACTCAGAAGGGGCCCACCCATGAGGAAGACTAATAGATTTTATTGGCAGGGCCTCCTCAACAGTATTAGGTACAGTGACACTGTAGATAACGGATTGAGCAACCGACTGGCCTGGTCTAAGACAGCAATCTTGAATAGCCACAGGAGTGAGGAGTTGCACGAGAGGTGTTGCAAAGAAGTTGCTGGGGTTGGGGGCCCTGTTAAAAAATTTGCTGTTGTGCCAAGTCATTTATAGTTACGCCACTGATTGAAATTAATATAGGTGCTGATGAAAAGAGTGTCTTTAACTCCTTTCAACACTATACCGTATATATACGGCATGGCACCTAATATGTTCACGCACTATGATGCAGATTTACGGTATAGCAATGGCATGGCTCAGGCTGTATGTTATACCTTACACACTGCTGCTACAACTGCCATTGGAGATAACTCTAGTCACAGGTGTTTTACCGTTTAGATGCTGTGGTCCATAGCAACTGTGCCATCTAAGTGGTTTACAGAGGGAGTGGACTCCATCTGTACGCCACTGAGTCCCCTGCAATGAGATCACAGGGTTCCAATGGTAGCTATGGCAACCATAGGTCTAATATCTGTCTCCAAAGTTGCCATGTACATAAGTCAATTAGCCATTGACAGAGGCAGTCTCTAATAGGCGGCCCTACAGAAGTATTGTAATGTATTATATTACCAGAGATTGGACAATTCAGTTCAAGTTCTCTAGTAGGACATAAAGAAAAAATTAAAATGTTTTTGAAAAATTTAAAGAAATTAAAAAAATCATAAAATCATGTTAATTAATTATCCAACTGAACAGCGTTAAAAAAATTTTCAAAATGCTGTGTTTTTTTATTGCTGTTTTTGGTCACCTCACCTCCCCGAAAAATGTGATCAAAAAGTCATGTGTACCCAAAAATGGTAAAAGCTACTGTACAGATACAAATACAAATACAAGCTCTCATACAGCTACCTCAATAGAAAACTTTTATGGGTCTTTGTGCAGTACCCGAGAGGAACACAAAAAACGGTTGCTTTTTACTAAAGGGTTTAATTTAATGCTACGGAGTTAAATGCTGTGATTTATTGTTTAGGCACTTATTACTTTGTGCCTTATGTATACCTAATGGTAACGTATGGACAACATATGTAGTTAACTAACTGGCAGAATTCTCTATTGAGTGTCTGTTCAGAGAAGCTAGAGACAAAACCTACATGTGCAAGCACATGAATAGTACGGCCATACAGAAGCATCATCCAGGAGACACCACTCCTGAGAAAGCTGCCAGACATCTTTTTGAAAGAAAACCTTTGAGAGAAAGAGAACAGGGAACCATAGAAGGTATAGAACCACCAAGGTCGTGCACTAGACTCAGACATCTTATGGCATAAAGACTTATGAAATAAGTCTGACTGATCATCAAGATGTAAGATCTGCACCTCTTAGCCTGGGAATTGCCGAAATAGTTAATGAGAACAGAATTGCATGTCTGTGGTCTTGCAAAGTGTATTTAGAGATAGACTCAAGGAATATTACCCCTATCCTTGTCACTGCCCATACACAATCATTGGGAAAAGTAAGCTCTATGATATACCTCAGGACTGTACCAATTGCTGCTATTTGTACGCTCAACATCTACTCCGTAAAGACAGACTTTATTTATTCTAATTAAACTAGGCCTGGTTACTCCTACTCCTGCCTAGCAATCTTCCATCCATTCACCATCAAGCGTACCCCAACTACCACCAGGCAGAAGCATTTAATGTGCATAGTCTGGGGAGCACCTGAGGGAAGATTGCCATGAACCTGAGAGTACTACTACCACCAACATAGCCAGTACCAATCTTCCCCTCTTGGTTGCCCCAATAGAATATAGCAATACAAAAGACCAATCATTTTGAAAGTGTTTTTATGCTGCAAACCTATTTAAAAAAACTATACAAATATTTGTGGCTTTCTATTAACTGTGGCTTTCTAAGTTATCATATTATTTACCCTGCATGGTAAAAAATAAATGAATAAAAAACAATGACAGAATTGTTACTATTTAGACACCTAACCTCGCAAAATATGGAATCAAAAGTAATTAAAAAGAGTGCTGTGAATCCATTAGTAGAGGAAGTTGGCAAGTTAGCCTGGTAGAAACAGCGGTCAAGGTGCTCCACAGGGTCTATTATGTCCCCAAGCGCCTTCATCGTTTATACCCTAATGTCTCACCATATTGTTTTAGGGGTTGCACAGCCATAGACTATATGTATCACATTTGGTGGGTATGCCCAGCAGTAAGTGCCTTCTGGTCAAATGTCTGTTCTATACTCTCTGATGTGTTGGGCATCTCATTTCATAAACTTCCTACGGTTTGTCTTTTGAGTGCAAGACCGGTTGGTATGAGATTTGCTCCTTACAAACTCGCCCAACACTTTCTTCTTGCATCCCGTATACATAGTGCAGCCAAATGGAGGACTCCGGATCTCTCCATCTCCGCAGTCAAGGCCAGAATGGATAGAATGTCCATATATGAAAAAATGATAGCTATAGGGGAGGATAAAGTTGATTATGTTATGAAACTGTGGCAACCATGGACATCCTCCTCCCATTCTTCCCATTCACTCCCAATCTTCTCATTCTAGGGTCACAGACCCTTTGTATCACTTTTCTGCTCTGCGAGATATATGCTTTCTAGACAATATTCCCTAATCCCCACTTCTAGTACTGTTTTTCTTCCTGGACTGTACTGCAGTAGGTCTTTGGTTCATGATTGTTCCTAATTCTTGTTTGTTTTTTATTAAACATTGACACTGAATATTTGTCATTGTTCTGGTACTGTATTTTACATCATATGCGAACTCCTGCGTGAGGTTTCCCTTTTGTATACCAGATGATATCTTTTTATGATATGTAATGTTTGGAAATTTTTTTTGTTTCCTTTCAATAAAATTCTTTGAAACATAAAAGTAATTAAAAATATGTATGTACCCCAAAATGGTACCAATAAAAACTACAGTGCAAAAAACAAACCCTCATGCAGTGGCCTTGAAGAAAGAGTAAAAATGTAATAGTTGTTAGAATACAGCTACACCAAAAAAATTATTATTTTAAAAAGTGAATTAGAGATGAGCGAATCTATTTGCCGTTTTGTAGATTCATATCGAATCTTCCATTTTTTCTACTCCGAAGCGAATCTGGATTTTGTAAGATTCGCTTCATATTATTCGTAAATGTTCTTTAAATTTTGAACGCTAACGCTATGTACACAACGTACGCATTCTTCTTGCCCCCTCTCCTGGACCCCTGAAGTGGGAAAATGATGATACGCCCCCTCAAGAGCAGGAAAGTGAAGATACTCCCCTCTCAGAAGCGGGAAAAACCAGCCCGGCCCACTGGGAACTTTTTGTTTGCAAGTATAGGGAGTGAAGACTCCTCCCTCATTACTCCGCCCTCCTCTCCAGTTCAAGCCAGCGCTGACCAAGATCCAGCCGGAGTCAGATCACAGCAAACAGCATGGTGAAAGAACTGCGACCCAAGTGGGGAGAGATGGTCCTTGGGGACAAGTACCCCGAACCTCCACCTGCTCCAGAGATCAGAGCGGAACAACTGTGCAAGAGGTTCTCACCGGCTCCTGACTCCATATTTGCCTTGCCGGCTGGTGCGGCTGCTCGACTGGAGCGTCCACTTCGCCGCCCAGGAGGAGAACAACACCTTCCATTCGACAAAATCCGATTGTGCCAGCGTCGGTGACAGCTTACGCCCAGACCCTATGGGACTACAAGAATGCGGTGGAGGACTGGGTCATCCAAGTACTGGACCATACAAGGCTGGGAGACCCTACACTGAAGCAGCAAAAGGGAACCGTCCTGTGGTTTTCAGTGGAGCGGGGCTCTGGCTTCCTGGCAGATGGCGAGGACGGCAAGGAGTACTTTGTGAGCCGCAGATCAGTGAAACAGCCGTACCTGCCCCAACCCCATCACAGCCTGTACATGGGGGATCAGGTGGAGTACCCCCCCATGGCATCCCTGAAAGGCCCCTTTGCTACCGGGGTAACGTTATTATCAAAGCCCCTGGTACCTGCATCACCACCTGAAGTTTGGCCGGAGAAACCACCAGGCGAAGTACCAGTGCGCTGCCTTCAGGAGTCACCAGATGGCACCCTCCGCTTCAGGGAGAAGCCACAGCCGGAGCCTCTAATCCCTGGACTGCCACCACCACCACCATCACAGTCCTTTCAGCTGGGTCAGCTGACGACTTCGTAGTTTACCTTCCAGTCTACGGTGATCCACCAGTACCATCTACCCTGGAAGCCAGCAGCAGCCAGGGGAGCTGGGGCTTCTTCCCCGGGTGCAACCTTGCCTCAACCGCTGCAACCACAAGTCCTTACCCCTGCTGTCCCGGAAGGAGAATCCGGAAAAATAAAGGCGCAAGTGGCTGCAGCCACTCATGCCTCTCATGTCTTTCAGCAGTAGCTCAAGCGAGGAGGACTTCAGGTCCCTCATCTGAGGAACCCTACTACTGGCTGATTGAAAGGACACTTCAGGAGGACCTATGGGAGCCACACCATGGACTGCACCTGACGGGTGAGAGCTAGTTGGCACTTTTTTTGTTTAGTTTGTATTGCCCCCGTTTGACTCTCACCCAGATGGACATGACTTGTCAGGACTCCCCCACCCCAATTTTGCAGGAAATTCCCAGTTGCACCTAAGCGTGCCTATTTTCCTTTTTCCACCCTTCTCAGGTTATTTGGGAGCCACCTTTGCAAAGAAGGTTCTCTATTTGCTGCTATTTTATAATATCCATGATTACACATTACCTGTTTGGATTACAATTGAATTTTGCACTGTGTTCCAGTGTTTTATTATCATGCCAAGCAGCCACAACTCAAGGAGAGACTCAAACGTATATCTGAGCCTTTTATACTTGCAAATGTGAAATTGCACTAAAATGTTTGCATAATTGTCTTTGCTGTATTTTAGCAATAATTTTTTTACAGGTTCAGCAACATTCAAGCACTTTAGCCCATTGTGTGTATTCTTTTTCAGGTACTGCAATATGTCCTATTATGCACTTATTGTACAGTGTTTTTTAGTGAATTATGCACTTAGCCAGATAGCTAGCACCTTACTTTTCTACCTCATATATCTACCTTTAAAAAGGGTTTGGTCCAAAGAGAAAGGTGTGTGTAGAACATTAAAAAGTCATCTAAACCTTTTTTGAAGTCATCTACTGTATTTGCTGTGACCAGCTCCTGTGGCAGGCTATTCCAGAGATTCACAGCCCTTACTGTAAAGAATGATTATTCACATTTTTCCACCTCCTCACAATCTCCACACCAGGACTGACTACTTTTTTGGCAACACTGTCCCCCTGAAAATGTTATGTGACATCTACATTGAACCTATTTCTTGGTCAGATGACGCCCCAGTCACCCTCACTTTATCCTCCCTTCTTATACCTCACCACACTTGTTACTGGCACCTTAATGACTCATTGCTTAGAACTAGAGATGAGCGAGTAGTGTTCGATCGAGCCGGTATTCGATCGAATACTACGCTATTCGGCATACTCGATTTCAATCGAGTATAACGGCGATGGCGCACTTGGAATTCGTTTCCCCTCCCACCTTCCCTGGCGCTCTTTTTCCACCAATCACCATGCAGGGGGGGTATGACAGGCCCGCGGAGCACGCTGGCAGCGCGAAAACGGCGTCTACATGGATTGGCTGGAAAAACCATGTGACCTCGAATATTAAAAACTCAGCTCTTCCTGCTCGTTCGCATATGCTGCGTGAACTTAGTCAGGGACAGAGGCTGGAGAAGGGAGAGATAGGTTTTAGCTGTTGGACAGGCAGGAGCATGATTAAAAGCCCTTATCAGGGCTACTATAGTGCAGTACAGTGATAGCTTTACTACCATATACACTCTGCAGAGAACGGCTGATGTATTCAGGGATAGCTGCTGGAGTAGGGACAGAGAGAGGCATTAGTGGTGTATTAGGTGCTCTGCTACATACCAAACTATATTTGGCACTACTGTTCTGCGTTCTTTTTGGCCGCAAAACCCTGTTATATACCTAGTGTGTATATACACCATCTGATCTTCTGGCAGTATACGGCTGTGTATTTTTTATTTTTTTTTTAAATACAGTTTATTTGGCTCTAGTGTTCTGGGTTCTGTGTGCCTGCAATACCCTTTTTGTATACCAGGTGTAAATACCCACCGTCTGACCTGTTAGTACACGGCTGTGTACCTAGAAATAAAAAAAAAAAAGGCCTTTTCTTTGTCAACTGTACAGAGCGTTCTGCTTGCTTGCAAAATTATTTAATATATGTGGTGTTAATACACACCGTCTGACCTGTTAGTACACGGCTGTGTACCAAGAAATATAAAAAAACTAGGCCTTTTCTGTGGCACCTGTACTGTGCGTTCTGCGTGCTTGGAAAATGATTTTATATATGTGGTGTTAATACACACCGTCTGACCTGTTAGTACACGGCTGTGTACCAAGAAATATAAAAAAACTAGGCCTTTTCTTTGGCACCTGTACAGAGCGTTCTGCTTGCTTGCAAAATTATTTAATATACGTGGTGTTAATACACACCGTCTGACCTGTTAGTACACGGCTGTGTACCAAGAAACATAAAAAAACTAGGCCTTTTCTGTGGCACCTGTACTGTGCGTTCTGCGTGCTTGGAAAATGATTTTATATATGTGGTGTTAATACACACCGTCTGACCTGTTAGTACACGGCTGTGTAACAAGAAATATAAAAAAACTAGGCCTTTTCTTTGGCACCTGTACAGAGCGTTCTGCTTGCTTGGCAAAATTATTTAATATACAGTGGTGTTAATACACACCGTCTGACCTGTTAGTACACGGTTGTGTACCAAGAAATATAAAAAAAAAAGGCCTTTTCTGTGGCACCTGTACTGTGCGTTCTGCGTGCTTGGAAAATTATTTTATATATGTGGTGTTAATACACACCGTCTGACCTGTTAGTACACGGCTGTGTACCAAGAAATATAAAAAAACTAGGCCTTTTGTTTGGCACCTGTACTGTGCGTTCTGCGTGCTTGGAAAATTATTTTATATACGTGGTGTTAATACACACCGTCTGACCTGTTAGTACACGGCTGTGTACCTAGAAATATAAAAAAAAAAGGCCTTTTCTTTGTCTACTGTACTGTGCGTTCTGCGTGCTTGGAAAATTATTTTATATACGTGGTGTTAATACACACCGTCTGACCTGTTAGTACACGGCTGTGTACCTAGAAATATTAAAAAAAAAGGCCTTTTCTTTGTCTACTGTACTGTGCGTTCTGCGTGCTTGGAAAATTATTTTATATACGTGGTGTTAATACACACCGTCTGACCTGTTAGTACACGGCTGTGTACCAAGAAATATAAAAAAACTAGGCCTTTTCTGTGGCACCCTGTACGGTGCGTTCTGCGTGCTTGGAAAATTATTTTATATATGTGGTGTTAATCACACCGTCTGACTTGTTAGTAACACGGCTATGTACTAGAAATATAAAAAAAAGAGGCCTTTTCTTTGTCTACTGTACTGTGCGTTCTGCGTGCTTGGAAAATTATTTAATATACGTGGTGTTAATACACACCGTCTGACCTGTTAGTACACGGCTATGTACATAGAAATATAAAAAAAAAAAAAGGCCTTTTCTTTGTCTACTGTACTGTGCGTTCTGCGTGCTTGCGAAAATTAGTTTATATACGTGGTGTAATACACACCGTCTGACCTGTTAGTACACGGCTGTGTACCTAGAAATATTTTTAAAAAAAAAGGGCCTTTTCTTTGTCTACTGTACTGGTGCGTTCTGCGTGCTTGGAAAATTCTTTTATATAGCGTGGTGTTAATACACACCGTCTGACCGTTAGTACACGGCTGTGTACCTAGAAATATTAAAAAAAAGGCCTTTTCTTTGTCTACTGTACTGTGCGTTCTGCGTGCTTGGAAATTATTTTATATACG
>ONZH01021117.1:0-26933 GCA_900303285.1 Rhinella marina
TTTTATTTTTTTTTATCATACACCTATATACAAAAAAATGTTTGAACCCCAGGGCTAAGGGTCGAGGGCGCGTGGGCGTGGGCATTCAATTACTGCAGGGGGCAGAGGCCGTGGTCCTGGGCAGGGGAGACAGTACCCGCTGATGAGGGAGCAGGGGAACGCCGCAGAGCTACACCCCTAGCTTCATGTCTCAACTTACAGGGACACGTGGTAGAGGACTGTTGAAACCACAACAGTGCGAACAGCTGATCTCGTGGATTGCGGACAATGCTTCAAGTAATTTGTCCACCAGTCAGTCTTCCACGCAGTCCACCCACGTTACCCAAGGGAGCACTCCTCTGGCTCCTCCACCTCAACCTCCTTCCCCCAGTCTGCCCCCTCCCAGGAAAATTTGGAATGCGATCCGGCATACTCTCAGGAACTGTTTTCTGGACCCTTCCCAGAGTCACAAACCACTTCTCAGGTTGCTGCTGACCTCGTTCCGATGCCCAAGTCTTTCCAACTGTCGCAGTCTGTGGGTGATGATGATTTGATGGACAATGTTGAGTTAGTGGAAGAAGTTTGTAAAGAGGTGTCGGACGATGAGGAGACATGGTTGTCAGGACAGTGGGAAGTTGTTGTTAGGGGAGGAATTCCGAGGGGGGAGCAGACTGAGGAATCGGAGGATGACGAGGTGACTGACCCAAGCTGGGTTGATATGCCGAGTGAAGACAGTGCTTCTGAGGCGGAGGCGAGTGCTTGCCACCAGAACAGGTTGTAAGAGGCAGTGGTGTGGCCAGAGGGAGAAGCAGGGCCAGAGCTGGTGCATCAGCAGCAACTGTTTCACGTAGGGAAGCTCCCGTGGCGAGGCCTAGATGTTCGCAAGTCTGGAGGTTCTTTAAAGAAAGTGAGGATGACCGACGGACTGTTGGTGTGCAACCTGTGCCACACCAGGTTCAGCAGGGTGCCACCACTACTAGCCTAACCACCACCAGCATGCGCAGGCATATGAGTGCTAAACACCCCCACTCAATGGAACCAAGGCCGTTCACTCCCCCTGCGGGTCACACCACTGCTCCTTCCCCTGTGTCACTCGCTGCCTCTGCTAGGTCAACCCCCGTGCCCAGGACCCCGGCACGAGCGCCTCCCACCGGAAAACCACACCTTCACCTCCACGATCCTCCACAGTGTCCACCAATGTGTCCCAGCGCAGCGTTTCAGCTGTCTTTACAGCAGACGCTGGAGCGCAAGAGGAAATACAGTTCCACCCACCCACATGCCCAAGCCCTCAACGTCCACATCTCCAAATTGCTTAGCCTGGAGATGCTGCCCCATAGGCTGGTAGAGACCGAGGCCTTTCGAAATCTCATGACGGTGGCTGCCCCCCTCGGTATTCCGTCCCCAGCCGCCACTATTTTTCCCGATGTGCCGTCCCAGCCCTACAACCAGCCACGTGTCACAGAACATCATCCGTGCCCTGACCAACGCTGTTTCTGAGGAAGGTCCACCTAACCACGGACACGTGGACAAGTGCTGCCGGGCAGGGACACTATATCTCACTGACGGCACATTGGGTTAACTTTGGTGGAGGCTGGGACCGAGAATGACCCTGGGGCCTCTCATGTACTGCCCACACCGAGGATTGCGGGGCCTACCTCGGTCACGGTCTCTCAAACGTACTATGCCTCCTCCTCCTCCTTCCGACCCCTCCTCCTCCTCCTCCACCGAATTACCATCCGTGGGCACGGCGCTTCAGTCGGTAGCTCTAGGCGCAGCAGCAGTTGCCGTGGGTAAGCGCCAGCAGGCGGTGCTCAAACTGCTGAGCTTAGGTGACAAACAGCACACCGCCCAAGAGCTGTTACAGGGCATCACGCGCAGACGATGTGTGGCTGGCACCGCTGAACCTCAAGCCAGGCATGGTTGTGGTGACAATGGGCGTAACCTGGTGGCGGCTCTGCAACTCGGCAGAGTGACACATGTGCCATGCCTGGCCCACGTGTTTCAATCTTATAGTTCAGCGGTTCCTCAAGACATACCCCAATCTGTCTGATTTGCTCACCAAGGTGTGCCGCATCTGTGCGCATTTCCACAAGTCTAGCACAGATGCTGCCACTCTCAGGGCAGCGCAGCGCCGCCTACAACTGCCCGCTCACCGACTGTTGTGCGACGTGCCCACAAGATGGAATTCCACATTAAACATGTTATCCAGAGTTTACCAGCAGCGCAGAGCGATTGTAGACTGCCAGATGTCATCTTCCACCATAACTGGTTAGTCAGGTCTTTCAGATTCCTCAAGTCTACAATGAGGAGTGGACGTTGGATGTCTGATATCTGCCAGGTGTTGAGCAACTTGATGGTCAGCGGCGATGCCGCCATTAATCAGCCTCACCATCCCGCTGCTTTGCCTGTTGAAAAAATCACTGCTCAGCATCAAGTCGGATGCTTTGCACTTGTCACAAGAGACGGTGGAGGAAGATACGTCACTTGATAGCCAGAGCACCCTCCGGTCTGTTTCACAGCGCGTATCGGAGGAGGGGGATGAGGATGAGGAGGAGAATGTCGGCGAGACAGTAGAGGGTACCAGTGCTCAGTCCTTAACTCTTGAGCGTGTATGGGCTGAAGAGGAGGACTTGGGAGGGAGGAGGAGGAGGAGGAGGAAATGGAGAGTCAGGCCAGTGAGGAGAGGGAATTCTTGCGTGGTTGGGACTCTGGCGCACATGGGCAGACTTCATGTTAGGCTGCCTATCCCGTGACCCTCGCGTTATAAGAATATTTTTCAAACACCGATTACTGGGTGTTCACTCTCCTGGACCCACGGTACAAGCAGAACCTTTCCACTCTCATCCTGCAGAGGAAAGGAGTATGAGAGTGAATAAGTATCAACAGGCCCTGGTGCACAAGCTGAAACAATTCTTCCCATCTGACGCCGCTAGCGCAGAGGGCATGGTTCTGTGGGCCAAGTAGCGGGGGAGAGGAGGCGAGCAGGCAGCTTGTCCAGCACTGGCAGGGGAACGCTCTCAAGGCCTTTGCCAGTTTTATGTCACCCCAGCAAGACACTGTCACCTGTCCCCAGTCTAGGCAGAGTAGGGGGGAGCTGTACAGAAAGATGGTGAGGGAGTACCTAGCTGACCATACCAACGTTCCGTAGCGATCACTCTGCTCCATACAACTACTGGGTTTCAAAGCTGGACACGTGGCCTGAACTGGCGCTGTACGCCTTGGAGGTGCTGGCCTGCCCTGCCGCTAGCGTGCTGTCAGAGCGGGTATTCAGTGCAGCTGGTGGCGTCATCACCGATAAGCGTACACGCCTGTCAACTGACTGCGCTGACAGGCTGACGCTTATTAAAATGAACAAAGCCTGGATTTCACCGGAATTCAAATCTCCTCCGGGGGAAAGCACCTAAAGATTTAAATAACTTATGTATCCGATTCCTCCTCCTACTCCTCCTCCATATCGTCTTTGGCTAATGCTGACCCAAAAAACGCCATTTTTTCGAGGTCCAACTGGCACTCTTTTAGCACAATTTTTCAGGAGGGCCCCCTACAGGCCCTCTCTTCAAACATTTTTTCCAGAGGTCCACCTACAGGCCCTCTCTTCAAACAATTTTTCAGGAGGGCCCCCCTACAGGCCCTCTATTCCAACAATTTTTCCAGAGGTCCACCTACAGGCCCTCTATTCAAACAATTTTTCCAGAGGTCCACCTAGCAGGCCCTCTATTCCAACAATTTTTCCAGAGGTCCACCAACAGGCCCTCTATTCCAACAATTTTTCCAGAGGTCCACCTACAGGCCCTCTATTCAAACAATTTTTCCAGAGGTCCACCTACAGGCCCTCTATTCAAAACAATTTTTCCAGAGGTCGCACCTACAGGCCCTCTCTTCAAACAATTTTTCGGGAGGGCCCCCTACAGGCCCTCTATTCAAACAATTTTTCCGGAGGTCCACCTACAGGCCCTCTCTCCAATTCCAGTTCAAAGTTTTATTTGCGCATACTGCATGCATTTTTATTTTTGGGATAGGTGTGAAAAATAATATTACTTGCGAATCTATATTGCCAAACATTAGAAGTAGAAGACCAAACACATGCTGCTCACAGGGTTCCGCAAATTCCTGGTCCACCCGCAAATTCCTTGTCCACAATGTCATGGAGGACGAGGTTCTGTGGATGAGCAACAAGTCCTTCTGTACTGAAATCGCTGACAAAGTCTCCATCTAAGAAGCTACAGACCATTGTGGAGAGAGCTGCACAGCTTGCCATCAAAGTGAGGAACCCCAACGCCAGACTGCACAGAGAAGATAACGAATAAATATCTCTGTGGTTATTTTTGCTAAATAAAAGTTAAATAAACCCCCAAAAAATTCATCTGTTAATGTGCCCCTATCCACCCAAGTTGAATCTGTCCCATCATGAGAAAGTCCCCTCCAAGGAGTCCCCTCTGTAACTTGCTTCCCATACAACTACCTCACCCCCCCGACACCTGTTTCTCGCCATTATCTACCACCTCCTCAGACAACACTGGTAAATCCACACTGTCAGCACACGGAAACAGCAAAAGGTCTTGCGAATTGGGGCAGAGAATGTTCTGGGCTAGCACATCAGAGAAGGGGTGACTATGGGGTTCCAGGGAGTACATGACCACATGCAATCTCCATCTAAAAAGTCATGCCACACTTGATCAATCTCATAATTTACGACTGTATCGGTTGATGCTAAATTTTTAAGTTGGGGTCCTGCGTCGTCATTCTAAATACATCCGGCTGTTGTCACCAACACACACGCTAGCCCAGGGGGCACTTCTCTGGCTCTTCCACCGAAACCTCCTTGCCCCACCCTGCCCCCCCAGCTACAGGCCCACTCTCCAAACAATTGACGTCTTTTTTCCTATCTTTCTCTCTCTCCAAACTATTTTTCCGGATAGCTGCCATATTAAACTGAGAAGAATACAGAGAACACATGCTACACTTGATCTAGTTCATAATTTACGACTGTACCGCTTGATGCAACAGTTTTCAAAAATCCATTCTGGCTGTTGTCACCACCACACACGCTAGCCCAGGGGGCACTCCTCTGGCTCTTCCACCGAAACCTCCTTGCCCGCCTGCCCCCCCCACCTACAGGCCCACTCTACAAACAATTTAGCCGGATAGGGGACGTATCAGAAGTTTCACTCATGTTAGTTTTTGTTCTTCTTTTATCTGCCTCCTGACCTGTGATAGGCAGAGCATGGACACGTCCCCTTAGCTGCAGTGGGAAAGACACTCCCCTGGCCAGAGCAAGCTCTTTTTCCCTTTTCCGTGTTCGAAATATCCATTAAATATAGGGTCCCAAGATAGGGGACGTATACGGTATTAAACTGAGAAGAATCGATACTGCACCGGCTGATGCTAGAGTATTTCCAAATGCATTCCGGCTGTTGTCACCACCACACACACTAGCCCAGGGGGCACTCCTCTGGCTCTTCCACCGAAACCTCCTTGCCCCCCACCTACAGGCCCTCTCTCCAAACAATTTACCCCTGGTAGGGGGACATATTAGATATTGTACTGATTCTGCATTGCCTCCTGCGATAGACAGGAATGGAACCCAGATCAACTGCTTGGGAAGTAGCTATGCTCACCACTATACCACCAGCAGGCACAGCAACTGATAAGAACAGATACTAAACTTGATGTCAGCTGCAGTGCCAGCATGAGCAGTGGTGTCACCTGCAGGCGGTGATGGACCTTCGTTGCACCTAGTTGGGTGCTTCCCTAACATGTGATGGGTATTCGCCTCGCCTTTCTTGGTCTGGGTGAGCACAATTGCCATGAGGGTAACCACCAGGCTGTTGCCTGAGGATTTGGGGTAATGGTGGGATTAAGCAGCCTCAGAGGCATCCATGCATGCTGCCCCTGCTGTTTCCTGTCCATTTCCGTGGTGTTTCCATCATTTTCTGAGGTTTCCAGGTTTTCAGGCAAACTTCCCTGTGAAGAGCTTTGGTCCCCCGCAAAAATGCTCGAGTCTCCCATTGACTTCAATGGGGTTCGTTACTCGAAATGAGCACCCGAGTATCGGGAAAAATTTGTCTCGAATAACGAGCACCCGAGCATTTTAGTACTCGCTCATCTCTACTACAGATGTATCCATTCTTTATTTGGATCCTGATGCTCAATGTAATAGAACAAAGTTGGTTTGCCTTTCCCTCTGGACTGAACAATGGAGATCTCTCTTATGAGATGTTCATTTTCGGCACCGTTAATAAGTGTAGGGTTTATCCCTATCAGTACCTGATTAGGAAAATCTCAGTTTCGGTTTAAAAGTGCACAAGAAAAATGAATAGCACACTGTGGGCAAAATATAGAAACATGGACTGAAAACATACTCTTCAAAGTCATCTTCACAGAAGAAACACTGACCATTTTTTACTGATGTCAAACTGACATCATTGTGAATAAGGTCTTACTTATTTACACCAGTAACTATGGTAATGGTGATCACTAACGAGTAAAACTAATGCTTATTTGAGCATCTCAAGGCTGTGAGTGGTAATAACATCAATGTGGTTGCTAAAGATGACAATATATCAGATGTGCTGTGTGATGTACATTGGTTCATTGGTAATGAGAAGAACGTGCAATTTTGTGTCCATGGATTAACAGAAACATTCTCAAGTAGTTAATTTGACAAGTGATAATTGTGGATGAATTGTGCTGTGTTCTTCTTACGTTCATCCTCTACATTAGACTAAATTCTCACACATTTTACTTACAGCATTTTTTTTTTTAGTTTTTTTTTTTTGTAATGTTTTCGATGTTAATGATGCTTTTTCAAATTGTACATCGCTCTGTATTTTTTTCACTTAGGTGTTTTTCCAATTGGATTCTATAAAGAAATTGAAATCACTAGAAAAATGCACATTTACAGTGCAATAAAATTAAAAATAAAACAACAAAAATATTTTCAAGTTATGGTGATTTTTACAAGTAGTTATAAAAGCTTTAAAAAGTATAGTGTGAAGGAGCCCTAAAAGCATCAGTTGTGACTATTGTGGCAAAACCTAGAACTGTGGTAGGAGAAGAAAAAACGGGAACTGAACGCAACACTGCAGAATAGGCATGGCTTTTAGAGAGGAGATGTAAGTATAGGAACTTTATTGGTGCATAAAATGGCAACACGGTCAGGATCGAACAGATCCCTTTATCAGGCATAGTACACCATATGAGAAAGACATACCTAACTTCATTTTCAAGCAATTTTGCTGCCAATATGCAGGACTCCACGGTGGGTGGGAATGGTAGATGCCCCCATCCTTTCCTACAGCATACACAGACTGGACCTACATAAATACTATTAAAAAGTATATGTTACCAGTTACATAAATAAATTATTATTATTATTATTATTATTATTAATAAAGAATAGTTAATGGCAAAAACGATTCTGTCTGTGTATATTGCAGGAAAAGAAGGGGATCATCACCCATGCCCCGTTCACCCTGAAGCCCAGCATATTGGTGCCAAAAATTTTTGAAATGAAGTTGTTTTATGTCTTTTTCATATGGTATACTATGCCTGAAGGAATCCGCTCAATCAGGAAGTGTGTTGCCCTTTATGCACTAATACATTTTGTATACTTACTCCTACTCTCCCAGAACCATGCTTATTGCAGTGCCACATTCCGTTTTCTCCTTTTAAGGGCTCATGCACACGAATGTGTGCTGTCAGTGCTCATTCTGTGGACCACAATGCATGGGCACTGACAGTGGGGCCCCCGCATTCGGATTGCGGACCCATTCACTTGAATGGGGTCCGCGATCCGCATCCAACGGTCCGCACCGCAAAAAAGTAGTGCATGCACTACTTTTTTGCGGTGCGGAGGCACGGCCAGAACCACCATGGAAGCACTCCTTAGTGCTTCAGTGGTGTTCCGATCCGTGCCTCTGTCCCGCATCTCCATAATTGCAGACCCATTGAAGTGAATGGGTCCGCAATCCGTGATGCGGGCTGCACATGGCCGGTGCCCGTGTATTGCAGACCCGGCGCATGCATGAGCAGTAACTCTGTTCAGCTTCTGGTTCAGATACCAGACGGATAGCGTGCAGCAGCAATGCCAGGTCTTTACAAGAGCGACAGGCTGTTGTGCCCTCTGAGCAACAGCATAAGGTAAGTAACCATAAAGGGGTTGGCTCACTTCAGCTGCTCATATCCAGGTGTTATGAACACCCTGCAATTCAGCAGTGGTGGCCCTGTTTGAACACTATTGGAAAGGACATTTTTTCCTGTAGTGTGAAAGCACGGCCACCGCTTTTGGATTGCCGGGAGATCTTATCCCCTGGACTCTATAATGTGATGGAAAAGTTCCTATTATTTAAAACAACTGCTTCAGGTTAAAACATACTGGATTTACAAATGTCTTTTCACCACAATAGTGGCATAAAAAAGTAGCAATTTATGGTACATGTTATATGTGCACCCTAATTTTTAAGCTTCTTGATTATTTAAAGAGATTGCTGAACCCGGACATATCCTTTTCTCTACCCAGGCTGCCCCTCTGAGATGAACATCGGAGGATTTCGTGAATCCTGCAGGGCAAGGGCTTTTTCAGCAGATCCATTGACATACTGAGTTTTTGCTAGGAGGAGGCTTTCGCCTATCAGTGTTCCTTGTGATGTCACCGGCAGTACTGAGTGTACTTTAACACTGCCCTAGCTTGTGAAACAGGCCTTTAAAACAGGCTATGGCAGCGCTAAAGCCCGCCCATTAGTGCAGGTGATTTCACCGGGAACACTGCCAGGTGGAAGCCTCCTCCTAGCAGTGTAAGGGCTCATGCACACGTACGTGTGCTGGCCGTGCCCGTGCTGCGGGCAGCATACGGCGGGTCCGCAATAAACGGGCACCGGCCGTGTGCAGCCCGCATCACGGATCGCGGACCCATTCACTTCAATGGGTCCGCGATCCGGGAGATGCGGAGCGGAGGCACGGATCGGAACACCACTGAAGCACTACGATGTGCTTCCGTGGTGTTTCTGGCTGTGCCTCCGCACCGCAAAAAAGTAGCGCAAGCACTACTTTTTTGCGGTGCGGACCCTCGGATGCGGATCGCGGACCCCATTCAAGTGAATGGGTCCACGATCCGCATGCGGTGGCCTCACGGTCAGTGCCCGTGCATTGCGGACCGCAGTTTGCGGCCCGCAGCTCAGGCATGGCCGGCACACGTTCGTGTAAATGAGTTTGTAAGTTTGTAAACAAAAAAGCTCTTGCCCTATACAGTGCAGGGCAAAGGAAAGCATCTCAAAGGGGCCACCTGGGTGAAGAAGGAGATATGTCCGGGTTCAGCTCTGAACCCAGACAAACCATTTAAGATTTTCCAAAGAGCTAAGAAAAGGGGTGGGGCTTCACAGGAGTGGTGCGGCTTCACACTGCCTGCCTGATTTACTATAGGGCTCTTGCAGAACACCGTATGTATTTTGCAGTCAGCAAAAAACGGATCTGCAAAAAATACAGATGATGTCTGTGGAACAGAACAGCTGGCCCCTAATAGAACAGTAATGCGGACAATAATAGGACGTGTTCTATTTTTTTTGCGGATCGGAAATACGGATATATGAAAACTGAATGCACACGGAGTAACTTCGTTTTTTTTTTTTTTTTTTTGGTGGACCCATTGAAATGAATGGTTTTGCATACGGTCCGCAAAAAAAAAGCGGAACGGACATGGAAAGAAAATACATTTGTGTTCATGAGCCCTAACTGTAGCTGGCATAGACTTCAGTATTTGACGCACAGCAGGGTAGAGATGTACCAATTTTTTAAGAGGCATATGACCAGAGCCGGAAGATCAAGACTGACTTACGGGTATGTCAGTCTTGATAAATGTCCCTCTGTAAGTTGGTATAGTTTGCGGAATAGTTATGCACTTGCACTAGCACTAGATGCTAAAAGTGTTCCTCTGTTCTTTGTTATCTTTTTTCTTTTTAATAGATCTCTGTCATGGTGAGTCGTACAAGGGATGAAAAGGGAACTAATAGTTATAAAATAAAAAGTTAAAATAAAAAAAAAGTATAAATCACCCCTCTTTCCCTATTTTACATATAAAAATATATTAACAATAAAAAAAACATATCAGGTATTGCAGCATCCAAAAATGTCAGAACTATTAAAATATTAAAAAATTCCTATCCGGTGAATGCCTTGATGGAAAAAAAAAAAAAAAAACATGATTCCCCATTTTTTAGTCACCTTTGCCACCAAAAAAATTGAATAACAGTGATCAAAAAGTTGTATGTAGCACAAAATTGGTACCAATAAAAGCTACAGTTCGTCCTGCAAAAAATGAACCCTCATGCAGCTCTCTGGACGGAAATATATCAGCAAATGACGATGGAAATATATATTTTTTTTCAAAGGTTATTTTTTTAAAGTAGTAAAACAAAAAACCTATACAAGTTTGGTATTGCCATATTCCTATTGAGCCGAAAAATAAGGATGTCATGTGCATTTTAGCCACAGTGAACACAGTGATATCAAAACCCCAAAAATCTTGGTGGACTTGTTTTGTTTTGTTTTGTTTTTTTCAATTTAACCCCACAAAAAATATTTTTTTCCAATAACAGGCATAGTAAATTAAATGGTGCTATTAAAAAAATGCATATTGTCCTGCCAAAAATAAGCCCTCATATGGTTATGGCTATTGGAACGCGGGGAGGAAAAAACAAAAATACAAAACAAAAAATGGGTCTGGTACTTAAGGGGTTAAAGCCACTTTCACATGAGTGTGTGTCGCAACGTATCCATGTTACGATAACAATGTCGGGACCTCCCATAGCGCTGTGGACCTGGACACAGACCTGACACACCAAAAGGCAACATAATATAAATGAAACACACGGCTTACATCTAGTGCAAATGTATTAGGAACACGTCAAGAGGCATTTCTGTGTTTTATCATTATGCTAGAATAATGTGCTGAATATGTCGTGCTATATGAGAAATGTATTGTCTTCACACTGTGATGTACCAGATTTGAAAGAGGTTGTCCCATTAGGGGAGCAGATGAGCAGTTGCATTTGTAATTGTATCCTGCGCCGAATCACATTACTTGCTGACATAAATTAAATGTTTACCAGCATCTGGATCAGGGGAGAGTTTTGGTCCTTTTCTCTGCTGATAGATATCGGCAAAAGTGACATCCATATATCCTGAACTTTTATCTTTAGGAGGCTTTACTTAGGTTAAACTTTTAGCAAGCAATGTACAGTATATATATATATATATATATATATATATATATTTATATATTTCATATTTTTCGCTTTATAAGACGCACTTTTTTCCCCCAAAAGAAGGGGGGAAAATTGCTGTGCGTCTTATAAAGTGAATACTAGTAAATGCTTCCATTATGGAAGCGCTCACTAGTATGTAATAGGTGCTGGGAGTGGGGAAAGATACTCATCCTCCTGCGCTGCAGCTCTGCTCCGGGTCTTCTGTGGCGGACGCTCCACTGTCCTGACCGCGTACAGCGTCAGTACGTAGTGTGCACACTATGACCTGATGCTGCACGCAGTCAGGTGACAGTGCAGCGCCAGCAGGAGAAGACAGAGGAGTGCCGGACCCGGAGTGGAGCCGCGGAGGTAAGAGAGTTTCTTACTTTATTTTTATGGGGCTGATGGGCTGATCTGAGGTCTGATGGGGGCACAGTGGCCGATATGGGGGCACAGTGGGCTGATTTGAGGTCTGATGGGGGATGAGTGGGTTGATCTGTGGTCTGATGGGGGTCTGAAAGGGCTGATCTGAGGTCTGATGGGGTTCTGAAAGGGCTGATCTGAGGTCTGATGGGGGTCTGACATGGAGAGCTGATATGGGGGTCTGATGTGACGTCCTGAAATTCATGGGGGGTCTGATATGAGGTCTGATGAAAAATATTTTTTTCTTATTTTCCTACTCTAAAATCTGGTGTGCGTCTTATCATCGGGTGCGTCTTATAAATTAAAAAATACTATATATATATATATATATATATATATATATATATATATATATATATACACTCACCGGCCACTTTATTAGGTACACCTGTCCAACTGCTCGTTAACACTTAATTTCTAATCAGCCAATCACATGGCGGCAACTCAGTGCATTTAGGCATGTAGACATGGTCAAGACAATCTCCTGCAGTTCAAACCGAGCATCAGTATGGGGAAGAAAGGTGATTTGAGTGCCTTTGAACGTGGCATGGTTGTTGGTGCCAGAAGGGCTGGTCTGAGTATTTCAGAAACTGCTGATCTACTGGGATTTTCACGCACAACCATCTCTAGGGTTTACAGAGAATGGTCCGAAAAAGAAAAAACATCCAGTGAGCGGCAGTTCTGTGGGCGGAAATGCCTTGTTGATGCCAGAGGTCAGAGGAGAATGGGCAGACTGGTTCGAGCTGATAGAAAGGCAACAGTGACTCAAATTGCCACCCGTTACAACCAAGGTAGGCAGAAGAGCATCTCTGAACGCACAGTACGTCGAACTTTGAGGCAGATGGGCTACAGCAGCAGAAGACCACACCGGGTGCCACTCCTTTCAGCTAAGAACAGGAAACTGAGGCTACAATTTGCACAAGCTCATCGAAATTGGACAGTAGAAGATTGGAAAAACGTTGCCTGGTCTGATGAGTCTCGATTTCTGCTGCGACATTCGGATGGTAGGGTCAGAATTTGGCGTCAACAACATGAAAGCATGGATCCATCCTGCCTTGTATCAACGGTTCAAGCTGGTGGTGGTGGTGTCATGGTGTGGGGAATATTTTCTTGGCACTCTTTAGGCCCCTTGGTACCAATTGAGCATCGTTGCAACGCCACAGCCTACCTGAGTATTGTTGCTGACCATGTCCATCCCTTTATGACCACAATGTACCCAACATCTGATGGCTACTTTCAGCAGGATAATGCGCCATGTCATAAAGCTGGAATCATCTCAGACTGGTTTCTTGAACATGACAATGAGTTCACTGTACTCAAATGGCCTCCACAGTCACCAGATCTCAATCCAATAGAGCATCTTTGGGATGTGGTGGAACGGGAGATTCGCATCATGGATGTGCAGCCGACAAATCTGCGGCAACTGTGTGATGCCATCATGTCAATATGGACCAAAATCTCTGAGGAATGCTTCCAGCACCTTGTTGAATCTATGCCATGAAGAATTGAGGCAGTTCTGAAGGCAAAAGGGGGTCCAACCCGTTACTAGCATGGTGTACCTAATAAAGTGGCCGGTGAGTGTATATATATATATATATATATATATATATATATATATATACAGTCATGGCCAAAAGTTTTGAGAATGACACCAATATTATATTTTCACATGATCTGCTGCCCTCTGGTTTTTATGTGTGTTTGTCAGATGTTTTTATCACACACAGAAATATAATTGCAATCATATTATGAGTAACAAAAGCTTATATTGACAGTTAGAATGAGTTAATGCAGCAAGTCAATATTTGCAGTGTTGACCCTTCTTCTTCAGGACCTCTGCAATTCTCGCTGGCATGCTCTCAATCAATTTCTGGACCAAATCCTGACTGATAGCAGTCCATTCTTGCACAATCAATGCTTGCATTTTGTCAGAATTTGTAGGTTTTTGTTCACCCGTCTCTTGATGATTGACCACAAGTTCTCAATGGGATTAAGATCTGGGGAGTTTCCAGACCATGGACCCAAAATCTCTATGTTTTGTTCACTGAGCCATTTAGTTATCACCTTTGCTTTATGGCAAGGTGCTCCATCATGCTGGAAAAGGCATTGTTGATTGCCAAACTGCTCTTGGACGGTTGGGAGAAGTTGCTCTCGGAGGACATTCTGGTACCATTCTTTATTCATGGCTGTGTTTTTAGGCAAGACTGTGAGAGAGCCGATTCCCTTGGCTGAGAAGCAACCCCACACATGAATGGTTTCAGGATGCTTTACAGTTGGCAAGACTGGTGGTAGCGCTCACCTCGTCTTCTCCGAATAAGCTGTTTTCCAGATGTCCCAAACAATCGAAAAAGGGGATTCATCAGAGAAAATGACTTTACCCCAGTCCTCAGCAGTCCACTCCCTGTACCTTTTGCAGAATATCAGTCTGTCCCTGATGTTTTTTCTGGAGAGAAGTTGCTTCTTTGCTGCCCTCCTTGAGACCAGGCCTTGCTCCAAGAGTCTCCACCTCACAGTGCGTGCAGATTCACTCACACCTGCCTGCTGCCATTCCTGAGCAAGCTCTGCACTGCTGGTAGCCCGATCCCGCAGCTGAAACACTTTTAAGAGATGGTCCTGGCGCTTGCTGGTCTTTCTTGGGCGCCCTGGAGCCTTTTTGGCAACAATGGAACCTCTCTCCTTGAAGTTCTTGATGATGAGATAGATTGTAGACTGAGGTACAATCTTTCTAGCTGCGATACTCTTCCCTGTTAGGCCATTTTTGTGCAGTGCAATGATGACTGCACGTGTTTCTTTAGAGATAACCATGGTTAACAGAAGAGAAACAATGATGCCAAGCACCAGCCTCCTTTTAAAGTGTCCAGTGGTGTCATTCTTACTTAATCATGACAGATTGATCTCCAGCCCTGTCCTCATCAACACCCACACCTGTGTTAATGGAGCAATCACTGAAACGATCTTAGCTGGTCCTTTTAAGGCAGGGCTGCAATGATGTTGAAATGTGCTTTGGGGGATAAAGTTCATTTTCTAGGCAAATATTGACTTTGCAAGTAATTGCTGTTAAGCTGATCACTCTTTATAACATTCTGGAATATATGCAAATTGCCATTATAAAAACTGAAGCAGTAGACTTTGTAAAAATTAATATTTGTATCATTCTCAAAACTTTTGGCCATGACTGTATATATATTCTTTTTTTCTACAAAACATGCTTTGACGCAAAAGTATATGAAGATGCACAGTTTTTAACAAGGTGCCAGGTGCTTATCTAAAATACAGTATCAGGCTATAGGGTATAACATCATACCTCCCTCCAGCCAAAGAGGGACACTGATGGTTCATTATGTGAAAGATCCATCTTTCCTGTATATATACACACTTTAATAGTTTTCTCTTGCAGAATAGCGCAAAAATAATCTGAATAAAGAAATTTCTAAAATCCCAACTGCATTAAATTGTGAAATAATGTGAAAGATAGGCTCTAATGTACAGATAATAATGCAAATCTATACCTCAGATCAAAAAGAGAGACATTTAAGGATCAAAGAGGGAAAGAGGGACTTGGGTCAAAAAGAGGGACCATCCCTCCAAAAGAGGAACACTTGGGAGGTTTGTAATATTATTATTTTTAAACAAAATCTGGTGCTATTTATCAATGTTAAAAACATGAAATTGAGAGCAAAAGGATCAAAAGGGTAAATTCTCATTCACACATCCGTGCCTGTGCTTAAATCCATGAAATTTGTGTTGGATCCGTGTGTCCGTTTTTTGCTGTCCATATTTCATTGGTGTTTCACTGATACTGATCAACTGAAAAATAATTTTCAAAACATGCCATCCTAATGATTTGTGAAACAAAGATGAAACACAGATGGCATCTGTGTTGCATCCATGGTTTTTACGGATCCATAGACTAAAGTGGGCATAAGACACAGACAAAATACAGCATGCATCTGTGCTAAAAACACGGACCCGCAGACCATGGTAAAAACTGATGTGTGAATACACACATAAAAATGAATGTGGATGTGTGCTGTCCTAGGAGAACATGTACAGCAGTCATCTGTGTAACACGGACGTGTGATTGAGGCTTTACACATCAGTGTTTGGTCAGTGATTTCCATCAGTGATTGTGAGCCAAAACCAGGTGCAGGTCTAAACACAGAACAGGTGCAGATCTTCCCCTTATACCTTAAGTCTGTGGAGGCTCCAATCCTGGTTTTGGCTCATAATTACTGATTGAAATCACTCACCAAAAACTGACGTGTGAATGAGGCTTAGGCTACTTTCACACTAGAATTTTCTTTTTCCGTTATTGAGTTCCGTCATAGGGGCTCAATACCGGAAAAAAAACGCTTCAGTTTTGTCCCCATTCATTGTCAATGGGGACAAAAACTGAACTGAAGACAACGAAATACTCCTAAAAGCATTCCGTTTCATCTCCATCTCCCCATGCTGCGGTTTGCTCTCCGGTCCAGGCATCCACACCAAGACGGATCCGGAATGACCCCCAATGAAAGTCAATGGGGACGGATCCGTTCAGTGTGACACACTCAGTAAACGGATCCATCCTCCATTGACTTTCAATGGAGTTCATGACGGATCCGTCCACAGTACACCACACATGACACACAGACATAGACATATACACAGACATACACATACACAGACATACTTACATGCTCCCAGCAGCTCCGCACATCACAGTAACTGCTTGCATTCCCCATGTATTAAAAATTCTGATGCATCTATTGATATAACTCCATGTTTACCATTCCTTTATATTTCCTGCTAGAAGTCTACAAATGAATTTCTAGCAGTTTCCAAAAAAGGTCCATCTGAGTATTACCAGTTGGGCGTGTGTCCCTGCACAATCTGATACCCTGCACAATCCCATACTATCTAATCAGTGCTGCCAGTATTAGGCCTCGTTCACATTTCCATGTCAGTGACACATCCGTGAAAAAAAGCGTACGTGTTTCATCCGTGAAGCTGTCCGTGAAGGATCCGTGGTTGGTCCGTGTGTACGTTTTTACCATCCGTGTGGCATCCGTATTTCACTGACGTTGCTCAGCTGAAAATTGATTTCCAAAGAATCTCCTATTAGTCATCAGTGGAAAACGGAAGCATCACGGACACAACACGGATGTGTGTCAGTGATTTTCACGGACCCATAGACTTCAATGGGCGTGCTTGATCCGCATCACGGATCAAAGTAGTGCATGTCCCCGTGATTTTTTTACTGACCCACGCTCAGTAGAAAAATGCTGAAATGTGAACAGATACATTTAAATCAATGGGTACGTGTGCTGTCCGTGAAAGATGCGGACAGCACACGTCAGTTAAAAACGGAAATATGGACGAGGCCTTAGGCCTTACCCATTGATTTAAATGTATCTGTTCACATTTCAGCATTTTTCTACTTCACGGATGAAACACGTACGCTTTTTTTCACGGATGTGTCACTGACACGGAAATGTGGACGAGGCCTTACGCTGTTCAGGGACACACCCCCAACTGGTAACATCCATGTGGACCTTTATTGCAGATTAGTGCAATTCATTCATGAACTTTTAGAAGGAAACATAGAGGAATGGAACAACATAGAGTTACATGAACTGAAGCTCCAGAATTATTAATTGGAAAATGTTGGCAATAAGCAAAAAGACATGCTAGGAGAGGTGACAGGTCATCTATCAGTATTTTTTCATTTCATTTTTTTCAAGTATTTTGTGGGGTTTGAATGATTAAAACTGTAGACAGGGAGGACAAAGTTAGAATAATTAGGCTGGGGCTATACAGTGACACGTAATGTGATATGATTGTCAATGGAGCTGCAAGTAAAGCCGCAGTAACATGGCACGACTGCAACGCGACAGTTGCAAAAAATCCAACATTGTTAGATTTCTGGTTAAAAGTCACAATTCACACATAAATTTAACATCGTTGACCACGTTGCACCATTTAGTTGTGACTATGACTTTTCTGCGCTTTGGATGGCACGACTAGTGTTGAGCGAATCGTAGTATCCAAAGTGGACTTCGATCTGAATTTCAGGAAAAATTTGATTTGCTGCGAAGCCGAATTTCCTTGTGTTTCATGCTAATGAAACGCCTTTCCCTGAATTGGTGGTAAAAAAAATCACATTAGCATCTTGATTGTATATATCGTGCAAAATGTTGCATGGGCGGCGTGATGACGTCATCACGTCACCGCACGGTGTCTTCAATCAAGATGGCCACGGTGGATAAGGTCAATATTTTTTAGATATTTTTATCTTACTGATTAACCCCTGAAAGCCTTCATTTTTAATCTTAAATGCCATGATCAACATGGCATTTGAGGGAGGCAGCACAATTGTTGTTTCCCGTCATTGTGCCCGCTGCATACAAAGAAATAAATTTCTATGTGAAATTCTGCAAAGTAGCCAAATCAAATTTTCAATAACTTCGCTCAACGCTAGTCACGGCAGCAAGAGTTGCGATGGCAAGTTACAGACCAGTCACACAACATTTTTGGTCACACGTCTTATCATAGACTAGTTGTTGCGGGGCATGAAGCCCCAGCCTTTGACTGGTGGCGACATGCAAAGTCTCACCTGTGGAGATATTATAAGGAAAAGTCTCTCTGGGAGAGATTTATCAAACTGGTGTAAAGTAGAACTGGCTTAGTTGCCAATAGCAACCAGATTCCACCTTTCATTTTGGACACCTCCTTTGGAAAATGAAAGGAGGAATCTGATTGGTTGCTATGGGCAACTAATCTAATTCTACTTTACACTAGTTTGATAAATCTCCCCCTCTGTTTTTCTAGCAGAATGCTCATATGAATCCAAACTTTTATATAACAACCACTCTAATATTGTGAAGTTCCTTTCAAGGTCAATTTTTAAAGAAGAAATTTGTACATTTAGATTAAGTAGCCAGTAAACAAGTGATTTTCTTGAAAGCTTGAAAGGGGAATAGGTTATAGGAGAAAGGACATAACAGTCTCCGGGGTTCTAAAGCTGACATTTGTGTGTTTGTTTTCCGAGACACTTTGACATGATAATGTCACCTCACCATTGACAGCTATGAAATGTTTTCCAGCCTTTATGACTATTTTGGTGATGTTTTCTGTGATCTTATGTAGCTGTTCATTACTAGAGTTCTTTCCAGTTCTATATACTTCACAAATGATCCTGAACTGTAAATATCACATTATATTGTTATGCCGTAAATGTCACAATGTATTACTCAGAAACAATCATCCCATGATCACATTTAGGGACACAGTTTATACTGTTTATGCTGTCATTTTGCTTTCTGGGAGTTTATTACTTTTATTTTGAATACCCATATATGAATGGCTTTATCCCATGAGGGTTTAGGCCTTGGGGTAAATTATAGTGATTACTTTGAATTAATAAGTAGACCAAAAATCTCCATATGATCTTAAAATTAGTTTATAGACTCCATTGTAAGAATCAAATATTTCTTTTAAATCTTTTCCACTGCCAGTGTAAAGAAGCAAGTTTAAATTTGCCTGTAAGACCACAGAATCCTCATTTAGACCCATGTTCTCACATATCATTGCAGCCTAAGGCCTTGTTCACATGATTGACATTATATAGGATGGGTGACAGATTCCAATATTAGGCATCCGTATGACGCATCCATTGCCCACAGGCTAAAATGGCTTGAAAAGTTATTAAACGCTTTATATACGTTTAAAGGGGTCGCCCCATTAAGAAAACTTATCCCTATCTGCAGGATATAGGATAAGTGTCTGATCGGCAGGAATCCAACCACTGGATCACTCACTGATCACAAGAACGGGCACTCATGCTTCCCTGTCAGAATGGAGCATCGGTCACACTTGTGCTACCGTTCCATTTAGCTTTAGGGGTCTGCCAGAGATAGCTGAGCACTTGTACTTTTCTGTCACCAGCTGTCCCATAGAGTTGAATGGAGCAGCAGACATGCATGCATTTCTGCCGTGTCATTCAAAAGGGGTGCATGGACCTCTATTCTCGTGATCAATGGGACCCCCAGAGGCCGAACACCTGGCAATCAGACACTTATCTCCTATTCTGTGTATACAGGATATATTGTCTTAATATGACAACCCCTTTAATGGATACCTGAGGTGAATGTGATGACGTTTTGGTTACTTTCCTCTGTAGGATGGGTTCGCATAGTCCAGGCATGGCCAACCTGAGGCTCTCCAGCTGTTGCAAAACTACAACTCACAGCATGCCCAGACTTATCTATAGCAGGGCATGGTGGGAGTTGTAGTTTTACAACAGCTGGAGAGCCGCAGGTTAGCCATCCCTGGCATAGTCTATAGTACGCTATTCAATAGCTTTTTTTTTTTTGCAGAATCCTAAGAAATGTCTGCTAGGCTAAGGCAAACCCCTTTATCTTCTATCAGGCAATGGAAGGCTACGGACATGCAAAAATTATAAGCAAAAACAAAAAAAAATGCGATGTGAACAGGTTCTGAAGCTGAATTGTAGGGCTGAAAATATGCTGCTGAGGTTAATAAAGATTTATCAGTTACTTCATATTAATTATGTGCCTTTAATAATTACATGACTAGTGTTTGATACTATGTTTTTGAAATAAAATGGATTTCACTGTAAGGCTGTCACTTCCTCTGTCAACCCAAGCTACATTGGTCCATTAATAGTGTAGTCCCAGGTTTAAAGTTGTCCTACTCTACTTCAGGTGTATGGCCTTAAATGGGGTCAGAATCTATGTCATGTGAAATAGCTAAGTTTTTGGACTGTAAAAGGTAAACTACTTTTAATACCCCCTTTGTAAATGTGACATTATAGAATTATGACATATGGAATTATGAATTGTTTTAGCTAGAGGGTAGACTGGCTACAAAGAGAATGTCTCGATCTGGAAGATCGGACACCTCCTGGCATTGTGTGGAAAGCCCATACATATCTGCTAGGCAAGTGACCACTTTCTGCTAAAATAATTCACAAATTCCAACTGATTTCTAATCTAATGGTGTAATAAAATTTATTCACACTGTCTACAAAAAGCATCTTGCAAAACAAAAGGGAGAATATATGTTTAGAGAATCATTTTATTTTCTTTGTTGTATTCACAGAGGGAAAAGTGTTGACCGGTCCTTTCTTTTTAGGTACAAATGTCATATCCCAATGATACTGATAATATAAAGTCAATTATAGAAATTCATTTGTACTTTCAAATGGAGATACATAAATTATGCACCTTGAACTTTAGAGACGTTAGCTTTTCTGAAAAGATGATGAATGCTAAACTCGCAAAAGTCCACAGATAGCCAGAAGGCACTAACGTGTCTTAGTCACTAGATATCCTCGGTAGATTTATTACAGGTATTTTTGGAGAATTCTAACAGAATCATTTCTTACAGTGTATACTAGTCTCAAAGAGGCAGCAAGCCTTGGTTAAAAAGTCAGAGATGGCAAGTGTCCCCAAATCTCATTAAATTTAATTAGTGTAATAGTTTATTATATTAGTATAGACTAGAGCATGGATACATCCCTGAAACATATGCTAGATAGCAAAAAAATATGATATTTTAAGAAATTTCATCCACAGACTGCATAAAAAATCTTCAGACTAAAGTGATTTAAGGTACGGATTTGAAATTTGCAGCATATCAATTTATGGTGCAGATCTCTACTGCAGATCTTACCCTTTGCAATGGATAGGGTGGAAATCACAGCCAATTTTGTGCCAAAAAACTCAGGAAATGCATATGTTTTTTGCTGCGGTTTTTGCCATGACCTTTCCACTATTTTTTTTTGCCTCCCAGGCAACATACTCTTCAAAGTTAAATGGGTTGTGCTGGCAGTATATATTAATGACCTATTGGCAGGATAGATCAGTGGTGGCGAACCTATGGCATGGGTGCCAGAGGCGGCACTCAGAGCCCCCTCTTTGGGCACCCATGCCCTGGAAAAAGTCTATGGTGTACCAATATGCCTTAGACGATTCCTGCCAGTGCAGGGCACACTATGAACAGTACGGGCAGCACATTGAATGTAGACAGGCTATTATAGCTAAATGATAAAGTACTTGGAAGATATTGGCACTTTGCGTTAACTACGTAGGTTTTGGGTTGCATGTTTGGGCACTCGGTCTCTAAAAGGTTTACCATCACTGCGAAAGGTCATCAATATCTAATCGGCGGAGGTCCAACATCCAGCACCTCTGCCGATAAGCTGTTTAAAGTGGAAGAGGCACTCCTTGCAAGTGTTACTTCCTCTTCATTAAATTGAGCCTTGTCTCCCTTGCAGCATTGGCATAGTGTGCTTCCAAGGTGATGGGTAGTGTAATGAAGAGGAAGCAGCGCTTGCATGGAGCGCTGCCTCCTATTCAAACAGCTGATTGGTGGGGGTGTTGGGTGTCAGACCCAGAAATAATTGCCATCTGAATTAGACCTTACTGTGAAATATGAGAAAGAATGTCCTGCTCTGTCCCCAAGACTTCCAGATTTACTACTGCACTTTAGAGACAGAGCAGGGTGTCTTACACCTCAAAGTAATAATTGCGCTGTGAAAGCTCTACTATACTCAGTTTTGCAACAATGAGGATAGGAAAGCAAAATAGGATGATGCCAACCAGGGACGGCCACAAATAAAATTTAAATTAAAAAAAATTATATATATATATATATATATATATATATATATATATATATATACACACAGTACAGACCAAAGGTTTGGACACACCTTCTCATTCAAAGAGTTTTCTGTATTTTCATGACTATGAAAATTGTAGATTCACACTGAAGGCATCAAAACTATGAATTAACACATGTGGTATTATATACTTAACAAAAAAGTGTGAAACAACTGAAAATATGTCTTATATTCTAGGTTCTTCAAAGTAGCCACCTTTTGCTTTGATTATTGCTTTGCACACTCTTGGCATTCTCTTGATGAGCTTCAAGAGATAGTCATCTGAAATGGTATTCCAACAGTCTTGAAGGAGTTCCCAGATATGGGAAAAATTTGGAATCATCAGACCAAAGCACAGAAATCTGAAATGGTATTCCAACAGTCTTGAAGGAGTTCCCAGATATGCTTAGCACTTGTTGGCCCTTTTGCCTTCACTCTGCGGTCTGGTTACTGGTCATCTGGCGTAGCACCCCATCACTCTCCTTCTTGGTCAAATAGCCCTTACACAGCCTGGAGTTGTGTTTGGGGTCATTGTCCTGTTGATAAATAAATGATGGTCCAACTAAACGCAAACCGGATGAAATAGCATGAAGCTGCAAGACGCTTTGGCGTGACTGTGGAGGCCAGGTCACCTGGCGTAGCACCCCATCACTCTCCTTCTTGGTCAAATAGCCCTTACACAGCCTGGAGTTGTGTTTGGGGTCATTGTCCTGTTGATAAATAAATGATGGTCCAACTAAACGCAAACCGGATGGAATAGCATGCCGCTGCAAGATGCTTTGGTAGCCATGCTGGTTCAGTATGCCTTCAATTTTGAATAAATCCCCAACAGTGTCACCAGCAAAGCACCCCCACACCATCACACCTCCTCCTCCATGCTTCATGGTGGGAACCAGGCATGTAGAGTCCATCCGTTCACCTTTTCTGCATCTGCAAGACACGGTGGTTGGACCCAAAGATCTAAAATTTGGACTCATCAGACCAAAGCACAGATTTCCACTGGTCTAATGTCCATTCCTTGTGTTCTTTAGCCCAAACAAGTATCTTCTGCTTGTTGCCTGTCCTTAGCAGTGGTTTCCTAGCAGCTATTTTACCATGAAGGCCTGCTGCACACAGTCTCCTCTTAACAGTTGTTGTAGAGATGTGTCTGCTGCTAGAACTCTGTGTGGCATTGACCTGGTCTCTAATCTGAGCTGCTGTTAACCTGTGATTTCTGAGGCTGGTGACTCGAATGAACTTATCCTCCGCAGCAGAGGTGACTCTTGGTCTTCCTTTCCTGGGGCGGTCCTCATGTGAGCCAGTTTCTTTGTAGCGCTTGATGGTTTTTGCGACTGCACTTGGGGACACTTTCAAAGTTTTCCCAATTTTTCGGACTGACTGACCTTCATTTCTTAAAGTAATGATGGCCACTCATTTTTCTTTACTTAGCTGCTTTTTTCTTGCCATAATAAAAATTCTAACAGTCTATTCAGTAGGACTATAAGCTGTGTATCCCCCTGACTTCTGCCCAACACAACTCATGGTCAAAACCCCATTTATAAGACAAGAAATCCCACTTATTAAACCTGACAGGGCACACCTGTGAAGTGAAAACCATTTCAGAAAGTATATAATTCCACATGTGTTAATTCATAGTTTTGATGCCTTCAGTGTGAATCTACAATTTTCATAGTCATGATAATACAGAAAACTCTTTGAATGAGAAGGTATGTCCAATTTGGTCTGTACTGTATATGTATTAATATATATATACATTTATATATATATATATATATATATATATATATATATATATATATATATATATATATATATATATAAACAAAAATGGAAGCAGCACAGCAGATGAAAAAAGTAACGGTGTGCCAGCGGCTATGGACGTGGTCAAGTCCTTGATACAAAAACAATAAATTCCACAGCACCACCAAAAATATGTGCAAAGAAAAAAGTAGTACTTTTTTCTTTGCACATATTTTGGTGGTGCTGTGGAATTTATTGTTTATATATATATATATATATATATATATATATATATATATATGTCAAAAAGGTGAAGCAGTACTTACAGTATCCAGAGTATGGAGTGCCTGCAGTTAGGATGCAACCAAACATCCAAATAACCATAAAAAGCCAAAAATACCGCAGCACATCCAATGCGTTGAAAAAGTGATGTCCTTTATTCACCCGTGTGATGTTTTGGTCCGCTTACTGAGACCATTTTCAAGCTTGAAAGCTTGAGGTACCTCTCATACAAGGTGAGAGACGTGGTTTGTAACATATCTATACAATGCATGCTCTTTTACTGCCTTCATTTGGAAGCTTGGAGGTTGGGGTATGTTCAATGAATGCAGTAGCAGCCACCAGCTGATGAGTAATTCACTCACCTGCATGTATGGTCCACCTCTTGCTATAACATGTCATGACCCTGGCATACAGAATGTTGTGGTGCACAGCTTGTTACAGTAAAAGAACAATAATTAGATTGCTGTTCTATAATGAGCTGAGAACCTGTAAGACGCAATCACAATGGATGTAAATAAATAGTCCTTATTTAATAACTGCAAGCAAAGATCATGAAAACCGTGACTTATGCACAGTAATACAGATACACAGTATTAAACTCAATGTGGGCCAAATACTGATATACCTGCTTTGCATCAGATTTCTAATAGGTTTAAGAAACTTTTTTGCACCTCGCAGGACTACGGATATAGCATAGGTTATGAGTAGAGATGAGCGAGCATGCTCGTCCGAACTTGATGCTCGTTCGAGTATTACGGTACTCGTAAGTGCTCGCTACTCGGGCGAGTATCTCGCCATGCTCGAGGAAATTGCAACTTCCGCATTGTGCATTTTTGGCGCCTATAAACTCAGCCAATCACAAGCCAGGAGACTCTGCGGTACACCCAGAATCACGTGGGGCCCTTACATGTCGATAGCAGGGGTTGCCTGGCCTGATCAGGTGACCCTGGAATATACTAGTGACTGCCCGCGGTGCTCGGCTCACATGCTGTCTGGATGTCGTTAGGGATAGAGCTGCTGCGTTTCAGGGAGAAAAGCCATATATAACGCTTTTTTTTATTGTTATATCTCAGTGATACAAATCCATTTCACACAGCTGCGTGGAACCATTCTGTGTGTCACAGTTCAGCTGTCCACTCACTACAATCCGTATTTTCTGTCCAGGTGACACATTCTGTACGTCACTTAATTAAACAAGGTCTTTTGCTCTCACTTATACAGCTAGATTACAAAAATCTCTGTGCGACATTTGTCTGGGTTGCAGTCAAAATAGCCACCGTCAGCAGGGGCTGAGTTAGCTCTCTGATAGTTTCTGCACGTCATGTTAAAAAAAAAAAAAAACTAAAAAAAAAATATTAAAAAAATATATAAAAAAAATAGTTTTTTTGTTGTTTTAGCTCAGTGATACAAATCCATTTCCCACAGCTGCGTGGAACCATTCTGTGTGTCACAGTTCAGCTGTCCACTCACTACAATCCGTATTTTCTGTCCAGGTGACACATTCTGTACGTCACTTAATTAAACAATGTCTTTTGCTCTCACTTATACAGCTAGATCACAAAAATCTCTGTGCTACATTTGTCTGGGTTGAAACTAAGCAGACCAAGTCTGCCTAATCTAATAGTTTCCGTGTAATTGCTCCATACTGCACGGTACATAATAACATACGTAATTTTGATCCAACTTATCCACCTATATAATTACTTGTTCAGACTGAAAAAGTTTGTGGGTTTCAGTACAGCAGGCCCATTTATTTTATTTTTTTATATAATACACTTATATACAGAAAATGTTGAACCCCAGGGCTAAGGGTTGAGGACGAGGGCGTGGGCGTGGGCATTCAATTACTGCAGGGGGCAGAGGCCGTGGTCCTGGGCAGGGTGAGACAGTACCTGCTGATGAGGGAGCTGTGGAACGCCGCAGAGCTACACTCCCTAGCTTCATGTCTCAACTTACAGGGACACGTGGTAGAGGACTGTTTAAACCACAACAGTGCGAACAGCTGATCTCGTGGATTGCGGATAATGCTTCAAGTAAATTGTCCACCAGTCAGTCTTCCACGCAGTCCACCCACGTTACCCAAGGGAGCACTCCTCTGGCTCCTCCACCTCAACCTCCTTCCCCCCAGTCTGCCCCCTTCCAGGAAAATTTGGAATGCGATCCGGCATACTCTCAGGAACTGTTTTCTGGACCCTTCCCAGAGTCACAAACCACTTCTCAGGTTGCTGCTGACCTCGTTCCCGATGCCCAAGTTTTCCAACTGTCGCAGTCTGTGGGTGATGATGATGATGATGACAATGTTGACTTAGTGGAAGAAGTTTGTAAAGAGGTGTCGGACGATGAGGAGACACGGTTGTCAGACAGTGGTGAAGTTGTTGTCAGGGCAGGAAGTCCGAAGGGGGAGCAGACTGACGAGGTGACTGACCCAAGCTGGGTTGATAAGCCCAGTGAAGACAGTGCTTCTGAGGTGGAGGCGAGTACTGCACCAGAACAGGTTGGAAGAGGCAGTGGTGTGGCCAAAGGGAGGAGCAGGGCCAGAGCTGGTGCATCAGCAGCAACTGTTTCACGTAGTGAAGATCCCGTGGCGAGGCCTAGATGTTCGC
>ONZH01021118.1:0-25906 GCA_900303285.1 Rhinella marina
TGCCGGAGGAGAGCCTTACCTGAAGGCATGCCGGAGGGAGCAGGAAGCGGCAGAGCCTCTTCCTGTGTTAGTCCCGGCGGGTCACGTGACCGCCGGGTGTCTCGGTCTAAGAGCAGAGCTGCAGGGTCTAAGGAGACCCTGATCAGCTCTGCCTGTGTGTAATGAGCCCCCAGGGGTCTGTTTTCCCCTGTAACTGGGGCTCCTGTGGATGCCCCAGTTACAGTGGAAATAGTCGGGGATAAAAAAAAAGTCATAAAAAAAAAAAAATCAATGTCCTCCAGAGGTCTTTTAATGACCTCCTGGGGGACATATTATGTGCCAAAAATAAATTTAATATAAAGTTAAAAAAATTATAATAAAAATACAAATAAAAAATGTAAAAAAAAAAATTACAAATGCAGTCGCCAACGGAAACCGTCACCATATTCGCCCCGTTCAATAAAACATATACATGTTATATATCAAAACGATCGTCACCAAATAGGGAACCTATTGAAATAATTAATTTTTGTGTCAGTTTTAATATTTAAGAAAAAAAAAGCTATAATTAAAAAAATGTACTTTTTTTTTAATAAGAATTAGCAGTTTGCCTCAAAATGAAACCTAAAATATAAATAAAATCTCTAAAAAAACATTCTAATAAAAAGTCCTAAGTGTCAAGTAAAAAAAATTGCAAAAATTATTTTGGTTGTCAAACAAATAAAAAAATTCGGGTCACTAAACCAACACGTACACAAAATCTAAAAAAGTTGCCTGGACATTCAGGCCATTTTTAGGCCCGGTCATGAAAGGGTTAAAGAACATTTTAGGGTTAGTTTTACTCTCTTTGGCGATTAATCTCTCGGTCTCTAGTTTGGCTGTTTTTATTTGTCTTTTACATATTCTATTTTTTTCCTTGTAGTTTTTCAATACTTCCTCGCTCCCCTCCTGTTTTAGTGATTTAAATGCTTTCTGTTTGTCATTTATTGCTTTCTTTACAGCTCTATTTATCCACATTGGTTTTTTCTTGTTCCTTAACCCTTTATTCCCATAAGGTATGTACCTCTCACAATTAGATATTAGGATGTTTTTAAAAATATCCCATTTTGTTGCTGTATTTTTATTTTTGAGGACTTTGTCCCAGTTAGTTAGGCCTATGGCCTCTCTTAGTTGGCTAAATTTTGCTTTTTTGAAGTTTGGTATTTTTGTTCCTCCCCGAAGAAACGGTCTTTTGAATGACAGTTGGAAGGTTATTATATTATGGTCACTATTTCCCAGGTGTCCCCCAACCTGCACATCTGTTGTTCTGTCAGGTCTATTGGTTAATACTAAGTCCAGTATGGCCGTCCCTCTAGTCGGGTCCTGAACCAGTTGGGAAAGGTAATTGTCTTTGGTTATTTCCAAGAACCTGTTTCCTTTATGAGATGTACAGGTTTCAGTTTTCCAGTCTATATCTGGGTAGTTTAAATCCCCCATGATAACGACCTCATTATGATTTGCCACCTCGTCTATTTCGTTTAGAAGTAGATTTTCTATGGGCTCTGGTATATTAGGAGGTTTATAATAAAGTCCTATTAGTATTTTATTATTGTTTTTGGCTCCGTTTATTTCTACCCACAGTGACTCCACATCTTCATGTCCCTCACTTATATCTTCCCGGGGAATGGGCTTTAGACAGGACTTTACATAAAGGCAAACCCCTCCCCCGCTCCGGTTTTTGCGATCCTTTTTAAACAGACTGTAACCCTGTACGTTAACTTCCCAGTCATAGGTATCATCCAGCCATGTCTCAGTTATTCCCACTATGTCATAGTCCTCCTCACACATCACTAATTCCAGTTCACCAATTTTATTAGTCAGGCTTCTGGCATTAGTGTACATACACTTAAGAGGTCTATGTATATTTTTTACCCCCCTTTTTAAATTACTATTACCTGTGAAGTGAATATCCGGGGTTTTTGGGTTACTTTGGTTGATGTTTTGCCCAATATTCTCCCTACATTCCTCACTAATCCCAACCCCCACTAACCCCCCACTGTCCCCTCCTATGACCCACTCTCTATCTACACTATCTACCCCCTTATTAGTATTACCCCCCACCCTCCCTCCAGATCCTAGTTTAAAAGCTCCTCCAGCCGTCTAACCATTTTTTCCCCCAGGGCAGTTGCACCCTCCCCATTAAGGTGCAGCCCGTCCCTACTGTAGAGTCTGTAGCCGACAGAGAAGTCGGCCCAGTTCTCCATGAACCCAAACCCTTCCTTCCTGCACCAGCCTCTGAGCCACTTATTTAACTCCCTAATCTCCCGTTGTCTCTCTAGTGACGCTCGTGGCACTGGTAGTATTTCTGAAAACACTACCTTGGAGGTCCTGGACTTGAGCTTCTCTCTTAGTTCCCTAAAATCATTTTTAAGGACCTTCCATCTCCCCCTGACTTTGTCATTGGTGCCAATGTGTACCATGACCGCCGGGTCTTCCCCAGCCCCACCCAGCAATCTGTCAATCCGATCCGCGATATGCCGAACCCGAGCACCCGGGAGACAACACACTGTTCGGCATTCACGGTCTCGGCGACAGATGACCCTGTCTGTCCGCCTAATAATAGAGTCCCCTACCACCAGCATCTGTCTGGCCTTTGCTGCTCTCCTTTTCCCATCCTTCCTGCAGTGGTCATCCTCCTGGTTTCTAGGAGAAACGGCCTGCTGCAGTGTCGCTGGTCCTGTGCTTTCATCCCTAATATCAGCCAAACAGGCATATTTACTAGGGCGTTCCAGCTCAGGACTAGCCTCCCTGGCACTTTTCCCTCTACCCCTCCTTACTACATTAACCCAACTGCTGACCTGATAGTCCTGCTCTTTCCCATCTCCATCCTCCTCCTCTTCACTGACCTCAACCAATGCCTGCACTGTGAGGTCTAAGCCTCTCTCCAGGTGTTCAATGCCCCTAAGTATGCCAAGCTGCTTATTTAGATCCAAGATCTGAGCTTCTAAATATGCAACGTGATTGCATCTAGTGCAAATGTATTCACCCATGAATGGTTCTTCAAGGCATGCATACATTGCACAGGACACACACTTGGTAGCATTGTCCATGGAGCACCTGCTAGATGGGGATATACAGTACAGTAAAACAGTAAATATGCGATTAGGGTTTGCTGTAGCTGGAGGACTACAAATCAAGTTAAGACACAAGGAAAATCTCTCCAAACTTACTTTTTTCTCCTTGTCTTAAACTCCGGTCTTTTAACTCTACTTATACACAGCCCACTTACAAAGCAAGCCCAAAGTCAGAGCAAGCTCTATAAGAGTTTAGCTATGTAATTTATAGCACCTGGGATTGCTAACCACTCCCCTTCACCAGGTACACAGCAGAGAAAAAAAAATGGGTTTAAATGTTATTACCAAATGCAAGCACTAAACAAACAAAGACCTTTGCAATAAACTAGACAGTTATTTGCAGTGACTCCCACAAATTCACACTCAGTACCAGCACTCCGGTTTTTTAACTCCACTTATACACAGCCCACTTACAAAGCAAGCCCAAAGTCAGAGCTAGGTGGCTGAGAGAAGCTGTCAGGACCAAATGGATAAGATGATGACAGAGAAGATCTACATCAGAGGAGGTGTCACCTGGAGGCACTGGATGTGAGGTATGTGCTGCTGTATAGCAGGGGTGGGATGAGGGTCTACATAGAGAACTGGGCCATATTCATTGGGGCTTGGGCCCCGGATCTTTTGAGACCCTAGCAATGGCCCTGGTGGCACACTATAGAGGTCACTGATAAGAGGGTGCGACATTGTAGAGGTCACTGTTAAGGGGGGGGCACTGTAATGGGGGACACTGTAACTATCTTCTAATCACACACAAAACATGAAATGAAATAGTTGAAATATACCAGTGCAAAGCCGGTACAGTCTAGAAGTAAACATTTAAATTAACTAAATTTATTTACCCTAGAGAACTGAAGGCTGACATTTTTGTATTAATATGTAAATGGTCCCAAATAATAAGGCTCACAATAAATTGTTTTGCAGACCAGAGAACATGGGGCACTGCTTATGGTTAAGGGAAATACAATTTAAACCTTACTATGTAATGGGAAATATAAGATTTGCTTTTATATTGTGAATTACGTAAACAGCTCTAACACAAACTCTATTGTATTGTATGCATATTTTTAGCATCAAATCCATTATAAGCAGATCAATTATTAAAAGTTACAAACTATGACTAAACTGCAGCACTGGAAGACAATCTACGCCAGCCCAAATATATACACATAAATGTGATTTCCTTGTATATCTAAAGCTGGCTGTACACATATACACGTTAGCATACAACCAATCAGTGATATACTGTGCATAATCCCCCAAAACATTGCAGATGGCACCATATGTTACAGATATACAAAGAAATCTGATGTACTATTGACTCTATTATTAGGCGGACAGACAGGGTCATCTGTCGCCGAGAGTTTGAATGCCAAACAGTGTGTTGTCTCCTGGGTGCTCGGGTTCGGCATATCGCGGATAGGATTGACAGATTGCTGGGTGGGGCTGGGGAAGACCCGGCGGTCATGGTACACATTGGCACCAATGACAAAGTCAGGGGGAGATGGAAGGTCCTTAAAAATGATTTTAGGGAACTAGGAGAGAAGCTCAAGTCCAGGACCTCCAAGGTAGTGTTTTCAGAAATACTACCAGTGCCACGAGTGTCACTAGAGAGACAACGGGAGAATAGGGAGTTAAATAAGTGGCTCAGAGGCTGGTGCAGGAAGGAAGGGTTTGGGTTCATGGAGAACTGGGCCGACTTCTCTGTCGGCTACAGACTCTACAGTAGGGACGGGCTGCACCTTAATGGGGAGGGTGCAACTGCCCTGGGGGAAAAAATGATTAGATTGCTGGAGGAGCTTTTAAACTAGGATCTGGGGGGAGGGTGGGGGGTAATACTAATAAGGGGGTAGATAGTGTAGATAGAGAGTGGGTCATAGGATGGGAGAGTGGGGGTTTAGTGGGGGTTGGGATTAGTGAGGAATGTAGGGAGAATATTGGGCAAAACATCAACCAAAGTAACCCAAAAACCACGGATATTCACTTCACAGGTAATAGTAATTTAAAAAGGGGGGTGAAAAATATACATAGACCTCTTAAGTGTATGTACACTAATGCCAGAAGCCTGACTAATAAAATTGGTGAACTGGAATTAATGATGTGTGAGGAGGAACCATGACATAGTGGGAATAACTGAGACATGGCTGGATGGACAAACAGAAAGCATTTAAATCACTAAAACAGGAGGGGAGCGAGGAAGCATTGAAAAACTATAAGGAAAAAATATAGAATATGTAAAAGACAAATAAAAACAGCCAAACTAGAGACCGAGAGATTAATCGCCAAAGAGAGTAAAACTAACCCTAAAATGTTCTTTAATTATATAAATGGTAAAAAGTATAAACCTGAAAGTGTCGGCCCCTTACAGAGTAATGAGGGGGGAGTTGCAGAGAGCGATGAGGAGAAAGCAAAGCTACTGCTACTAAATATCTTTTTCTCCACTGTATTCACTGAGGAAAATAAACTGTCAGATAAAATGCAGAATATAAAAGTAAATTGCCCATTAAAAGTGTCCTGTAGAGCTGCATCTTAAAAAGATTAAAATAGACAAATCACCAGGACCGGATGGCATACACCCCCGTATCCTAAGAGAATTAAGTAATGTCATCGCCAGACCCTTATTTCTGATATTTAAGGACTCTATACTGACAGGGAGTGTTCCACAGGATTGGCACATAGCAAATGTGGTGCCAATATTCAAAAAGGGTCCAAAAACAGAGCCCGGGAACTATAGGCCGGTAAGTTTAACATCTGTCGTGGGTAAACAGTTTGAGGGTTTTCTAAGAGATGCTATCTTGGAGTACCTCAATGAAAATAAGCAAATTACTCCATATCAGCATGGCTTCATGAGGGATCGGTCATGTCAAACCAATGTAATCAGTTTTTATGAGGAGGTAAGTTCTAGACTGGACTGCAGCGAATCAATGGATGCCGTATATCTGGACTTCTCCAAAGCATTTGACACTGTACCACATAAAAGGTTAGTATATAAAATGAGAATGCTTGGCCTGGGAGAAAATGTCTGTATGTGGGTAAGTAACTGGCTCAGTGATAGAAAACAGAGGGTGGTTATTAATGGTACATACTCAGATTGGGTCACTGTAACTAGTGGGGTACCAGGGGTACCACCGGGGTCAGTATTGGGCCTTATTCTCTTCAATATATTTATTAATGATCTTGTAGAAGGCTTGCACAGTAAAATATCAATTTTTGCACATGACACTAAACTGTGTAAAGTAATTAACACAGAAGGGGACAGTACACTGCTACAGATGGATCTGGATAGACTGGGGGCTTGGGCAGAGAAGTGGCAGATAAGGTTTAACACTGACAAATGTAAGGTTATGCATATGGGAAGGAATAATGCAAGTCACCAGTACATACTAAATGGTAAAATATTGGGTAACTCTGACATGGAAAAGGACCTAGGAATTTTAGTGAACAGCAAACTAAGCTGTAGAAACCAGTGTCAGACAGCTGCTGCCAAGGCCAATAAGATAATGGGTTGCATCAAAAGAGGCATAGATGCCCGTGATGAGAACATAGTCCTGCCACTTTACAAATCACTAGTCAGACCACACATGGAGTACTGTGTACAGTTCTGGGCTCCTGTGAACAAGGAAGACATAGCAGAGCTGGAGAGGGTTCAGAGGAGGGCAACTAAAGTAATAACTGGAATGGGTGGACTACAGTACCCAGAAAGATTATCAAAATTAGGATTATTCACTTTAGAAAAAAAGACGATTGAGGGGAGATCTAATAACTATGTATAAATATATCAGAGGTCAGTACAGAGATCTCTCCCATGATCTATTTATCCCCAGGACTGTGACTGTGACGAGGGGCCATCCTCTGCGTCTGGAGGAAAGATGGTTTGTACACAAACATAGAAGAGGATTCTTTACGGTAAGAGCAGTGAGACTATGGAACTCTCTGCCTGAGGAGGTGGTGATGGTAAGTTCACTAAAAGAGTTCAAGAGAGGCCTGGATGCATTTCTGGAGGGTAACAGTATTACAGGTTATAGTTACTAGAGATGGGTCGTTGATCCAGGGAGTAATTCTGATTGCCTGATTGGAGTCGGGAAGGAATTTTTTCCCCTAAAGTGGGGAAAATTGGCTTCTACCTCACAGGGGTTTTTTGCCTTCCTCTGGATCAACTTATAGGAAAACAGGCCGAACTGGATGGACAGATGTCTTTTTTCGGCCTTATAAACTATGTTACTATGTTACTATGTTACTAATTGTGTAGACAGTTGTAAAAATGTAAACAACCTTTCCATGTCAAGTTTGTTTGAACATTTTGCACCCCTGGTATCAAGAACAAGTCTTGCACTTTTGACGTGTACAAATAAAACCAAAATTACTAAATGAAAAAATTATACTAAAACCCCATACCTATATATTTTCTGAAAGTAGACACCTGGCACATTGTCAAAATGACATTTTATATGCATAGGAACTGGGCACCTTTATATAACCCTTTAAAGGAGTTGTCTCACTTCAGCAAATGGCATTTATCATGTAGACAAAAATACAAGGAACTTACTAAAGAATTTTCATGGTCCATATTGCTTCCTTTGCTGGCTTAATTCATTTTTTAAAACGTAAATGTAATTATGGATAGGCACACCCTTTATCTGGTTGAAAGAATGGATATTTAGATGTAAATCTTTAGGTTTATGTTATGATATTGCATATAAAATATCTTTTTATTAAGGAAATATATAATAAAAAATAATATATAGAAAAATGTATATTATATTAGACAGTTGTTAAAAAAGGTATAAAAAATAAAATATATATATATAAAAAAAGGTTATCAATGTTTCAAAGTTTCAAAGTCTCTATAACCAACGCTGGTGTTTTTACAAAAAAGTTGATGATAGTATAGGTAAAAATAGATATAAATGTATAGGCCTTTAGATATAGGAGCAAGTATAGGAACAAATATAAAATTAGATATAAAATCAAGTTGATAAGCACAATTGATACAGATGTTCAAATATATGGGATATGGGGGGTACCGAAGTCCAGATTATACTCAAAGGTTACTTTTGTAGTTCGTATAGAAAAAGGCCTTGTCACGGGAAGCCGGCGGCACGCTCCTCGCTTGCAGCGCCGCCGGACTTCCACTACCACGGAGCGAGGACGCGACTGGCGTCCTCGTCTCCATGGTAACAAGAGGCGGGGAGCGTCGGGCGCGCTTCCGGATGCTGCGTGCCCGGCGTCCCCGCCCCCTAGACACAAGCAGTAGGCGGTACTGAGCGCTGGCCCGGCAAGCCAGCGCTCAGAGTTTATATATATTTATATGGTTGCCGTTATGTATTGGGTCATGTGGCGCTGGCCACGCCACATGACCACATTAGAAGCATATTTGAGCGCTGGTCACGTTTGGCCAGCGCTCATTATGCAAATGAGGTCATGTGACGCTGGCCCCGTCACATGACCCATTGGAGGGCTTTTTAAAGCTGTCTGCTGCCCTCTCAAATCGCCTGTGATTAGTTACTCCTTTGATCAGAGCTTGTGCGACTTTTGCTGGATTTATTGCCTGGACTTTGGATTTGGATTTGGACTTTTGACCTCTCTCTCTCGCTTTTCCCCTGGTATTGACGTGACCTCTTGTGTTTGACCCGGCTTGCTGACTTCGCTTATATTGTGTTTGTTCCGTCTGTGTTTGTCCGTCCCTGTGTTCCCTTTCCCTTCCTGCGCACTTATCCAGCGTAGGGACCGCCTTCGTGGTTGTCCGCGGCTGCTTAGGGCCGACTGAGGCAAGTAGGCAGGGAAAGAAGGAGGGGTTCAGTGCAGGGCTCACCACCCTTGTCTCCCCTTGTGACAGAATCACAGGCCTAAAAAAAGTTTCATGGAGCAGTTGCGGGCTCTCACGGACCAGGTTCAAGGAATGGCTCAAGCAATCCAGGATCTGGCCGATAGGCTCCAGCATCAGGAGCAGATTCAATCCGCTCCAGTAGTGGCGCCTTCCGCATCCAACCCCATTGTGGAGCCACATGTTAAGCTACCGGACCGATTTTCGGGGAACCGGAAGGCCTTCCGGTCCTTTAAGGAAAGCGTTAAATTGTATTTCCGCTTACGCCCCCACTCCTCGGGTTCCGAGCAGCAGCGGGTGGGAATAATTATTTCCTTGCTGCAGGGTGATCCGCAGGAGTGGGCCTTTTCGTTACCCCCTGACTCCCCCAGCCTGCAGACTGTAGACGCATTTTTTCTAGCCTTAGGCTTATTATATGAGGAGCCTGACCTGACTGCGGTCGCCGAGTCTCCAGCTCAGGGACATTCGGCAGGGTAACCGTCCAGTAGAGGACTATTGCGCGGAGTTTAGGAAGTGGTGTGTCTCTTCAGGATGGAATGACCCAGCCTTAAGAAGTCAATTCCGGGTGGGGCTGTCTGACCAACTGAAGGATCTTCTAGTGTGTTATCCGACTCCTGAGTCCTTAGAGGCGACCATGACCTTAGCCATTAAGCTAGACCGACGGGTGAGGGAGAGACTGAGAGAACGTTCTAGCATTCCTCAGGTTGCTGTGTTGCCTGACATTGCTCTTCCAAGTCCATCCCCTACCAGAGTTCCGGAGGAGCCCATGCAGTTAGGTGGAACCCTGAGGGACCAGAGACGCCTGAAGGGAGCCTGCTTTTACTGCGGTGAAATGAACCACTGGCTCCAGCAGTGCCCCAAACTTCCGCCCTCTAGGAGATCTCCGGCGGGAAGTAAGGTAACTCCAGCGGTGGTAAGGAGGAAAGTTTTGCTACCTATCTCTGTCACCTATAATCATATTAAGGGGGTTGGTCAAGCATTTGTTGATTCAGGTTCTGCCGTTAATTTTATTAATTTTGATTTTGTACAATCTGTGGGTATTCCGCTAGTTCCTTTAAGGGAGGCAATTCAAATCATTGCTTTAGATTCCACCCCATTGAATAACGGGAGGGTGGAGTTTTGCACTCCTGAGGTTTCCTTAACTGTGGGAATTTCTCACTCTGAAACTTGCTCTTTCCTTATCCTGAGGGATTTACCTGCTGACCTCGTTTTAGGTCTGCCATGGTTACAGGACCACAACCCTGTGATCAACTGGCCTGCAGGTGAATTAGAGAAGTGGGGAGGCGATTGTTCCAAATGTTGCAAACCTATATTGCAGGTTGGAGGTACCACTGAGTCTCTTATTCTGCCCGGATATATCAGAGATTTTCAGGACGTATTCTCCATGTCCGAGACTGAGTTCCTCCCTCCCCACCGGCAATATGATTGTGCCATTGATATTATTGAGGGTTCTAAGTATCCTAAAGGCCGTATTTACAATCTCTCCACTCCTGAGCGTCAGTCCATGAGGGATTATCTTAAGGAGAGTCTGGCCAAGGGTCACATCCGGCCTTCAGTTTCCCCCATGGGGGCCGGATTTTTCTTTGTTGGTAAGAAGGATGGAGGATTGAGGCCCTGTATTGATTACAGGGAACTTAACAAGATCACGGTCAAGAACAGGTACCCGCTGCCCCTTATCCCGGACTTACTGAACCAGATTCAAGGCGCCTGCTGGTTCTCTAAGCTGGATTTGAAGGGAGCTTATAATCTGATTAGAATTAGGGAGGGGGATGAATGGAAGACGGCCTTCAATACCCCTGAGGGTCACTATGAGTATTTAGTAATGCCCTTTGGGCTAAGCAATGCACCCGCTGTGTTCCAGAATTTTGTCAATGACATTTTCAGACCTTTTATTGGGAGGTTCATGATTGTTTACATTGATGATATTCTTATTTTTTCAATGGATTGGGAGTCTCACGTTTCACATACCAGGCAAGTGTTAGAGGTGTTACGTGAAAATAAACTATTTGTTAAGGGGGAGAAGTGTATCTTTGGCGTTCAGGAAGTGGCCTTTTTAGGATACATTTTGACTCCTTTTTCTTGCAAAATGGATCCAGCTAAGGTGCAAGCCATCCTTGATTGGGTGCGACCCTCCTCCCTTAAAGCGCTCCAACGATTTTTAGGGTTTGCGAACTTTTATCGCAAATTTATTAAAAATTTTTCATTGGTGGTCAAACCAGTTACAGATCTGACTCGTAAGGGAGCGGATCTAGTTAATTGGCCCCCTGCAGCTATTGAAGCCTTTGAGAAGCTAAAACAGTGTTTCACTAATGCCCCGGTGTTAATCCAGCCTGACCAGAGTGAGCCCTTTGTAGTTGAGGTGGATGCATCTGAGGATGGGGTTGGGGCAGTACTGTCCCAGGGGTCTTCCACCTTAACTAACCTTAAGCCATGTGCCTTTTTCTCCCGCAAGTTCTTGTCTGCGGAGAGAAACTATGATATCGGTAATAGAGAGTTGTTGGCCATTAAGTGGGCATTTGAGGAATGGCGTCACTTCCTGGAGGGGGCATTACATCGCATTGTGGTCCTCACTGATCATAAAAATCTTATGTTTTTGGAGTCTGCTAAACGTTTGAATCCCAGGCAAGCGAGGTGGGCTTTGTTCTTTACCCGTTTTGATTTTTGTGTTACCTTTAGACCAGGAAGCAAGAACATTAAGGCTGACGCCTTATCCCGAAGCTTTCAGGCATATCAGCCTCCTGACGTCCCTCCTGAGCCCATCCTGCCGACTGACATCATCGTGGCCGCTACCTCATCTGATCTGGCATCTGAAATTTCAGCAGGACAGCATCTCGCTCCCACTGGTACCCCCAATGACAAGTTGTTTGTGCCGGCTCATTTGCGTTTGCGACTGCTGGGTGAGTGCCATAACGCTGTTTTATGCGGTCATCCTGGTATCTATGCCACCAAGGAGTTAGTCTCTAGGCAGTACTGGTGGCCATCGATTTCCAGGGATGTTCAGGCTTTTGTAACTGCGTGCAATACTTGTGCTAGATCCAAGAATCCCAAGACACGGCCTATGGGTGAGCTACGTCCATTACCCATACCTAGCAGACCATGGTCGCATTTGTCCATGGACTTCATCACGGATTTACCTTGCTCCGAGGGTAAAACTGTGATTTTGGTTGTGGTTGACAGATTTAGCAAGATGTGTCATTTTATTCCGTTGTGTAAATTACCGTCTGCTAAGGTCTTGGCGTCGGTATTTGTGGACCACATAGTTAAACTGCATGGTATTCCTGAGAATATCGTATCGGACAGGGGGGTGCAATTTGTGTCCAAATTTTGGAGAGCTTTCTGTAAGAAGATTGAAATATCTTTGTCCTTTTCATCGGCCTTCCATCCGGAGACCAATGGTCAAACTGAGCGTCTTAATCAATCTGTTGAGCAGTATCTCAGGTGTTATGTGGCTGATAACCAGCTTGTGTGGGCCAGATACTTGTCGCTGGCCGAATTTGCTATTAATAACCGAGTAAATTCTTCCTCTGGGGTTTCACCTTTCTTCTGTAATATGGGCTTTCATCCGCGCTTTGGTTCCTTTTCCTCATCCTCTTCAGTTGTCCCAGAGGTCAATGCTGTTTCTCAAGAACTGTGCACAGTTTGGGCACAGGTTCAGTTGAACCTGGAAAAGGCCCAAGGAGTCCAAAAAACCAAAGCGGATAAGAAACGTTCTAAGGGGGTGGATTTCAAGGTGGGGGACATGGTGTGGTTGTCGACAAAAAATCTGCGTATGAAAGTACCATCGTATAAGTTTGCGCCTCGCTTCATTGGTCCATACAGGATCACCAAGGTGATCAAACCGGTATCTTTTGAATTATGTTTACCCGACTCCCTTCGCGTTCATAATGTTTTTCATATATCTTTGCTTAAGCGTTGTGTTGCTCCCGTTGGTCCAGAAGAACAGTCCTCGCCTCCGGTCGAGGTAGAGGGACAGGTGGAGCACGAGATTGCTAGAGTTATTGATGTAAGGAAGGTCCGGAATTCCTTTCAGTACCTGGTACACTGGAAGGGGTTCGGGCCGGAGGACAGGTCTTGGGTGCCGTTGACCAGGATGCATGCAGATTCGCTCATCCAGAAATTCCACCTGCAGCATCCTGATAAACCGGCTCCCGTTAGTAAGGGTCCTGGTGGCCCCTCGTGAAGGGGGGGGTACTGTCACGGGAAGCCGGCGACACGCTCCTCGCTTGCAGCGCCGCCGGACTTCCACTACCACGGAGCGAGGACGCGACTGGCGTCCTCGTCTCCATGGTAACAAGAGGCGGGGAGCGTCGGGCGTGCTTCCGGATGCTGCGTGCCCGGCGTCCCCGCCCCCTAGACACAAGCAGTAGGCGGTACTGAGCGCTGGCCCGGCAAGCCAGCGCTCAGAGTTTATATATATTTATATGGTTGCCGTTATGTATTGGGTCATGTGGCGCTGGCCACGCCACATGACCACATTAGAAGCATATTTGAGCGCTGGTCACGTTTGGCCAGCGCTCATTATGCAAATGAGGTCATGTGACGCTGGCCCCGTCACATGACCCATTGGAGGGCTTTTTAAAGCTGTCTGCTGCCCTCTCAAATCGCCTGTGATTAGTTACTCCTTTGATCAGAGCTTGTGCGACTTTTGCTGGATTTATTGCCTGGACTTTGGATTTGGATTTGGACTTTTGACCTCTCTCTCTCGCTTTTCCCCTGGTATTGACGTGACCTCTTGTGTTTCACCCGGCTTGCTGACTTCGCTTATATTGTGTTTGTTCCGTCTGTGTTTGTCCGTCCCTGTGTTCCCTTTCCCTTCCTGCGCACTTATCCAGCGTAGGGACCGCCTTCGTGGTTGTCCGCGGCTGCTTAGGGCCGACTGAGGCAAGTAGGCAGGGAAAGAAGGAGGGGTTCAGTGCAGGGCTCACCACCCTTGTCTCTCCTTGTGACAGGCCTTTTGGAAAGAAGGTTAAACGCTGAGCTCCTTAAAAGTTCAGTTGTTGTCCTGTTTCAGCTATGAATTCAACTTTATAAATAGATGTCATATAGATGTCATATATATCTTTTGATTTTAGTACGTTACCCCTTTTCTGTTCATTGGTGGGTTCAGTGGGGAGCGATGTGGATACTCCAGCTCCGTCAATGCACAGCCACCGATGGCGTAGCTGACAGCACGAGGACGCTGAGTGCTGATTGCGCACGCTTTTTCTCCTCAAGTGCCGTATATTGGGAAAGTCTGGATCGGCGGTGCTCCACGTGGCGTCCCACGTGTGCGTCCACTATAAGATACAGTCCTTTAGTTGTATCCCTTATTGTGGTCCTCTGTGATCCTCTGTTAGTTTTGTAATTCCCTTAATTTTGTTGTTTCTCTGTATTTTCTCCTCTCCTTTTAGTATAAAGGTTTACTGTGAAGTGACGGGATTGGAGGAATAGACAGGCTTTATAAAAAAGTATCAAATGATGAAAAAATGTATATATAAGAAAAGGAGAAATAAATGAGAAATAAATGCAAATTCCAGTTCTCTTCTGTCCTTATGTCGCTAAGCGCGTTTCGGGGCGTATTATCCTGCCCCTTCCTCAGTGGCAAAATAGGTTGGACTATGAGACTGTTAGACTTAAATAGTGGACTTCAATTATCTATTGGATTGCCTCAAAGATGTGGACTGGCTTTGTGTTGAACTGGATGTGTAAAACCCATGATTACATATAATAAGTGATAAAAAGGCGACATATGTGAGTAAGTGAATGATTCCAATGGAACTCAAGTTGTTCTATACCTGAATGGATGAATATAAGTGTATGAATAAATTAATCGATACAAAAGTGAACAAATAAATGAATATATGAATAAATAAATAAATGAGTGAATAAAGTGTTGTCAATTGTGTATGTAAATTATTATGTTGTATATAAGCTCTATTAGTGTTGGATATAGAATAGTGATATCATTAAGTTTTGTTAGAAATACATTTATTTTAGTAGTTCCTGTTATTATTAATATTGATTTATTATTTCTCTATTGTTTCCTATGTTTCAATACTCTTATTGGTATAAATACTTATGGTATTTGTTATATTTGAGGTGAGTATTAGTGTTTTTATTTTTACCATGCTTGTTTAATTTTTAATTTTTTATATATACCTTCGATAATGATTTTTTCTTTTCTTTTTACTGTCTTTTTGTTGCTGATGGTTATAGAGTTGGGGGCCTCCCGAGATAGGGGGATCGAGGTGCTGGTAGGAACAGCCTGACTTCGATCACCCGTCCACGAAGGGCATCCAACCCATATCGACTGAAGGAATCATAAGTACCCGAAGATCTCCATCTCCGCATTGAGACCTCTTGGTATCATCGTGTTGAATTCAAATATCCGTCTAGACTCGATCCTTGACATATTATGTAAATGATTGCCACCTCTCCATGATCTGGGAATTTTTTTGAATGCTGTAAATGTAAGTAATGAGGGGTTCTTGTTATGGACATCTTTGAAATGTTTGGATAGAGAGTGTAGCTCTTAACCATTCCTGATATTTGTAACATGTTCTGATATTCGTTTTTTAAGAGGTCGTTTTGTTCTACCCATGTACTGTTTATGGCATGGACATTGAAGTAAGTATATAACATTTATAGAATCACAGGTCAGGCAATCTTCTATCGTGTGGGAGTGTTGATTAGTTGTTGATTTAATTACTGTTGTTTTTTTGGGAAATTTTGTAATTTTACAATTGTTACCTATCTCCCACATCGATAGAAGCCCTTTGATGTTAGCCAACTGGTCGTTTTTTATATGTTCATATTTTTAATTGTAGGGGCTATTTTGATTCCTAAATTTGGTGCTTCTGTATAAATGATATTGGGTGTTTCAGATAATAGGGTTCCTCTTAAAAAATGACCTCTTAAAAAACGAATATCAGAACATGTTTCAATTAGCAGGAATGGTTATGAGCTACACTCTCTATCCAAACATTTCAAAGATGTCCATAACAAGAACCCCTCATTACTTACATTTACAGCATTCGAAAAAATTCCCAGATCATGGAGAGGTGGCAATCATATACATAATATGTCAAGGATCGAGTCAAGACGGATATTTGAATTCGACACGATGATACCAAGAGGTCTCAATGCGGAGATGGAAATCTTTGGGTTCTTATGATTCCTTCAGTCGATATGGGTTGGGTGCCCTTCGTGGACGGGTGATCGAAGTCAGGCTGTTCCTACCAGCACCTCGACCCCCCCTCCTCGGGAGGCCCCCAACTCTATAACCATCAGCAACAAAAAGACAGTAAAAAGAAAAGAAAAAATCATTATCAAAGGTATATATAAAAATTAAAAATTAAACAAGCATGGTAAAAATAAAAACACTAATACTCAGCATCCTCGTGCTGTCAGCTACGCCATCGGCGGCTGTGCATTGACGGAACTGGAGTATCCTCATTGCTCCCCACTGGACCCACCAACGAACAGAAAAGGGGTAACGTACTAAAATCAAAAGATATATATCTATATGACATCTATTTATAAAGTTGAAATCATAGCTGAAACAGGACAACAACTGAACTTTTAAGGAGCTCAGCGTTTAACCTTCTTTCCAAAAGGCCTTTTTCTATACGAACTACAAAAGTACCATTGACTATATATGAACTTTGGTACCCCCCATATCCCATATATTTGAACATCTGTATCAATTGTGCTTATCAGCTTGATTTTATATCTAATTTTATATTTGTTCCTATACTTGCTCCTATATCTAAATGCCTATACATTTATATCTATTTTTACCTATACGATCATCAACTTTTTTGTAAAAACACCAGCGTTGGTTATAGAGACTTTGAAACATTGAAACATTGATGACCTTTTTTTATATATATATTTTTTTTATTTTTATACCTTTTTTTAACAACTGTCTAATATAATATACATTTTTCTATATATTATTTTTTATTATATATTTGCTTAATAAAAAGATATTTTATATGCAATATCATAACATTAACTTAAAGATTTACATCTAAATATCCATTCTTTCAACCAGATAAAGGGTGTGCCTATCCATAATTACATTTACGTTTTAACTCTATTTAGGCTTTGGGTAAGCCAGGACAGAGCACCCCGAATTCATTTTTGTCTAGTGGTGAGCCACTCATACACTCTGTATTCTGTTAATTCATTTTTTCATTGCATTATACATTGCTTGTGATCAGACAATAACATATTTAAGCCCCCAAGGGGACTTAAAAAAAGTCAAAAGTAAAAAAAGGTTTTTAAAAGTATATAAAAAAGTAAAAATTAAATCCAACCCCTTTCCTCGTATTAAAAAGAAATAAACAATAAAAAATAAAGTTCATAGGTATCGCTACATCCCCAAAAACCCATACTATTAAAATATAAATATATATATATTTATATATATATATATATATATATATATATTATCCCCTATGGCGAACGGCATAAAGAAAAAAGAAATAAAAATGGCAAATTCACCATTTCTTCATCACTTCACCTCCTAAAACGTAATTGAATAGAAATGGTCAAACAGTCATACATAGTTAAAATGGTATCAGTAACAACTACACAGCAAAACATTAGCCCCCCATACAACTTTGTAGACATAACTATAGAAAAGTTGTGGAGTTCAGACAATGACACCACAAAGACAAAAACCTTTTTTTTTCAAAGTTTTTATTTTTTAGTACCGAAACTGCAGAAAAATATTATAAGGGTCATTTACCAATTTGAAATATGCCTAAATTAGGCGTATTTCAGACAAAGATGATGGCACAATGGTTAGTTGTGCCGCTATCTGTGACTTTTTCCTGCTCATGCCAGGTCTAAAATTGTGGGTGGGGAAGGGGACAGGTCGGCAGGCCCATCTTATTCACTATTTTCTATGCTTGTTATAGGCGTGGAAAATGGTCTAAATGTAAGACAGCTCAGAAGATGTCTTACATTTAGAACTGGTGCTGCAGTTATGGGGAGGCCTGAGTATCTTCATAATTTTGATAGATCCTTTACCAGCTATGGAGCTTTATTAAGACCAGCGTCTAAAACACCAATCTTAATAAATGTGCCCCTATATTTGTGGTATTACTGTGATTGTAGTGACCCAAAGAATGAAACATGTCAGTTTTACTGCATAGTGGAAAGTGGAAAACCACTTTAGAACTTGAAACCAAACTCGGCTTCAGTTCTGAGGTACCAAAGTCGAGCTCAGTTTTAAAGTGGTCTTCCTCTTTAAAAATCAAATACCGAATTTATTTAATGAAGTCTTCGCGAACTTACTTACTTTAGACCATACATTCTAATACTGAACGGAGATGGATATCCATACAGTATTATTCCAAAGTTTTGAATGAAGCGACTTCGGATGAATTGTCCGAAGCTCGCTTTGCTCAACACTAATTGCCACTAAAATAATCAAGTAAAGAACAAGCAGCCTCAAAAAAAATCACGGACACATTGATTTTTTTTCATGGACACAGGGAAAAAGTCACCTATTTTTACGGACTGTCCAGAAATTTCTGGGCGGTTGGTATCCCTTATGACCAATATACATCTGATGGGAACTTATTTGTAAATATAATATACAAATGTCTGTCAGTAATCATAGTCAGTAACCAAGTCCACTAATTTCCGTGTTTACTGTAGCTTTGTCACACTCTTTCAGTTCCTGCACACAGGTTATTCGGTACGGTTTCAGGTTCAGAGAGTTTGGCACTCGCTGACATGTCGTTCCTGATACTCCAATTTGTGGAGACGGTCTTTGAGTTGATTTTCAGGGGCTACTTGCAATCCGCTGCTGAATTTCATGCACAACTTCAGACCGCCTGATTGATGGAGGCCTTGATTTATTCATGTTTGCTACAGAGCCAGTTTGATGCCATTTCTGAACCAGACTCTGAATGCAAGGTTTAGCTGGTGGTTTTGTTCCTGGGTACTTAATAATATAATAATAATAATAATCTTTATTTATATAGCGCCAACATATTCCGCAGCGCTTTACAATTCAGGGGTTCATGTACAAACAGTCATAAATAACATAGCAACAGACAAGTCCATTATTACAGCAAGAGGAATGAGGGACCTGCTCGCAAGAGCTTACAATCCATGAGGAGATGGGGTGACACAGAAGATAGAAGTGCTTGTTTTGTACAATGGTCCAGCCATCTTGGAAGAATAGGGGAGCAGATATAAAGCTGTATGAGCCGGTTAGCAGCTAATATATGAAGTGCTTCTGGGTGCGGTGGAGGAGTTTGGGGAAAGATCAGGTTCAGGGAATGATAAATGGGCTATGTATGGAGAGGAGTCAGGGGAGGTGATAGGCCAACCTAAAAAGATGTGTTTTTAGGGAGCGTCTAAAGCTATGCAAGTTGTGATTTAGTCTCATTTCTTGGGGTAGAGCATTCCAGAGAACAGGTGCAGCTTGGGAGAAATCTTGGAGCCGAAAGAGAGAGGTTCGATTTTTGTGCAAGTCAGTCGTAAGTCATTGGCTGAATGGAGAGCATGGGTGGGTTGGTAGACAGAGATAAGGGAGAGGATGTAAGGGGGTGCAGAACTGTGGAGAGCTTTGTGGGTGAGGATGAGCAGTTTAAATTGGATTCTATACTGAATGGGCAACCAGTGCAGTGACTGGCACAGGGCAGAAGCATCAGAGTAGCGGTTAGAGACATAGGCAACCCTGGCTGCTGCATTAAGAATAGATTGGAGCGGGGAGAGTCTGCTGAGGGGGAGACCAATTAAAAGTAAGTTACAGTAATCAAGACGGGAATGGATCAGGGCAACAATGAGAGTTTTTGTTGTTTCCATAGTGAGAAAGGGACGGATTCTAGAGATGTTTTTGAGGTGCAGGCGACATGAGCGGGCGAGAGATTGAATATAGGGGGTGAAATAAAGATCAGTGTCAAACGTCACCCCGAGACAGCGGGCGTGCTGCCTAGGGGTGATGATAGTGTCGCACACTGAGAGGGAGATATCACTTTTGGGTAGGTTAGTAGACGGAGAGAACACAAGAAGTTCAGTTTTTGAAAGATTTAGGTACTTGTCGGCAAAGTTCTATTGCATTTCCTTAATTGATCTGCTTTGAACATAGCCTACCACAATCACTATTTGCCATTCCATGGAGAACACCATCTTTTTGATATAATAGGCCACTTTTATCAAACTGAATAAGAAATCAAACTTTGTTGCCCATAGCAAACAATCAGAGCTCAGCTTTCAATTCCTACAGGGCTCTGAAAAAATGAAAGCTGAGCTCTGATTGGTTGCTGTGTTGGTTGCTAATTTACTATTAGGCAGTTTGATTTGGAGACATTGGAGGCAGGCTACTTTTTCGTGGGCCACCCTGTACTATTCAGGAAAAAATACTAATGCACAGTAGTAATCCTTCCATTAAAATTGGAAATGTTATCACACATTTACATTTGGATCTCAATTTTTGTGGTTGGAAAAGTAGGCAGAACTTTTCCTTCAGAGGTGTAAAACATCCTACTGCAATACCATACTTGTGTAGATCAGCAGGTGACAATAAACTTGTCACGCGAGGTCGGCGTCGCGCTCCCTCTGCACGACATCGCCGGACCTCTCCGCCCCCTAGAGACGAGCAATAGGGAATTGAAGTGCTGGTCTTGTCAGCCAGCACTTCATGAGTTAATTCTCTGTTTGGGTTTAGCCATGTGGTGCTGATCACACCACATGGCTACTTTACATATTGTTTGGACAGCTTGCTCCGCCTCAGGTCATGTGATGCTGGCCACATCACATGATCCTGGGCGGGCTATTTAAAGATGGCAACTGCCTCACTCAGATGCCTGTGATTAGTCTTCTGAGATCAGTGCTGTGTGTTGGACCTTGCTGTTGATTATTGGTATATTGGATTTTGGCTTCGGACTTAGACTACGCTTTTGTGATTCCCCTCGGTATTTGACGTGACCTCCTGTTCTTGACTTGGCTTGCTGACTATTCTGCTATTGTGTTTGTTCTGTCTGTGTTCATCTTTCCCTGTGTTCCCTTCCCTTCCCTGTGCACGTACTCAGCATAGGGACTGTCTCCAAGTTACGGTTTTGCCGCCTAGGGCATCTACTGTAAGTAGGCAGGGAAAGAGGTGGGGTTCAGACAGGGCACACTATCCCTTGTTTCCCTGTCGTGACAAAACTCCTCAGTTTTTCTAAGAATGCTAAAACTAACAAAATGCTAAGGAAAACAATTTAATTTTCCATATTATGTTCTAGTTCTTACCCAGAACAACAAAATATAACGCACACATATAGACAGAGATCAGGATTATAAGAAAGTGCTTCAGTCACTTGTCTCCTGCACTATTACAAGACATGAACAATGACATAGTATCTGAATGGCTAACAAAATTTCACAGCATACTTTGGTAATGATGGCAGAATATCTAATATCTCTAATATACAGTATGACAAGCTACAATTTCAAATGACATGACAACATTTGCACTCAATGTTAACAAAAAAAAGATCTGTTTAAAACTGAGTCACATTATGTCTAGGCTGACATCAATCATCTTAACAGAGTGGAAGTGACAAACATTTTTTTTTCTCAACTACTGTTATTTACAGATAAGCTTCAGGTTATGAGACTTGACAACATGGACGAGCAAGTTTAACATGCATTGGGCATGGGGCCTGGTTTTACAATAAAACCTGACAAAGACGGCAAAAAACATGACAATAGAAATCTAAAATTCATAGAGATAGGCATACCATACAAGAACAAAGAAACGGCCAATATAATTTAAATATAAACCAACAGATATAGACTGAGATAGACAGACAGACCGACAGATAGATATAGTTAAGTCCAGAAATATTTGGACAGTGACACAGTATTCATGATTTGGGCCTGCATGTCACCACATTGGATTTGAAATGAAACAACTGCAATTGAAGTGTAGACTTTCAGGTTTAATTCAAGGGGTTGAACAAAAATATCCTGTGAAACGTTTAGAATTGCAACTAGAGATGAGCGAGTACTAAAATGCTCGGGTGCTCGTTATTCGAGACGAATTTTTCCCGATACTCGGGTGCTCGTTTCGAGTAACGAACCCCATTGAAGTCAATGGGAGACTCGAGCATTTTTGCGGGGGACCAAAGCTCTTCACAGGGAAGTTTGCCTGAAAACCTGGAACCTCAGAAAATGATGAAAACACCACGGAAATGAACAGGAAACAGCAGGGGCAGCATGCATGGATGCCTCTGAGGCTGCTTAATCCCACCATTACCCCAAATCCTCAGGCAACAGCCTGGTGGTTACCCTCATGGCAATTGTGCTCACCCAGACCAAGAAAGGCGAGGCAAATACCCATCACATGTTAGGGAAGCACCCAACTAGGTGCAACGAAGGTCCATCACCGCCTGCAGGTGACACCACTGCTCATGCTGGCACTGCAGCTGACATCAAGTTTAGTATCTGTTCTTATCAGTTGCTGTGCCTGCTGGTGGTATAGTGGTGAGCATAGCTACTTCCCAAGCAGTTGATCTGGGTTCCATTCCCATCTATCGCAGGAGGCAATGCAGAATCAGTACAATATCTAATACATCCCCAATTTACCAGGGGTAAATTGTTTGGAGAGAGGGCCTGTAGGTGGGGGGGCAAGGAGGTTTCGGTGGAAGAGCCAGAGGAGTGCCCCCTGGGCTAGCGTGTGTGGGTGGTGACAACAGCCGGAATGCATTTGGAAATGCTCTAGCATCAGCCGGTGCAGTATCGATTCTTCTCAGTTTAATACCGTATACGTTCCCTATCTTGGGACCCTATATTTAATGGATATTTCGAACACGGAAAAGGGAAAAAGAGCTTGCTCTGGCCAGGGGAGTGTCTTTCCCACTGCAGCTAAGGGGACGTGTCCATGCTCTGCCTATCACAGGTCAGGAGGCAGATAAAAGAAGAACAAAAACAAACATGAGTGAAACTTCTGATACGTCCCCTATCCGGCTAAATTGTTTGTAGAGTGGGCCTGTAGGTGGGGGGGCAGGCTGGGGGGAAGGAGGTTTCGGTGGAAGAGCCAGAGGAGTGCCCCCTGGGCTAGCGTGTGTGGTGGTGACAACAGCCAGAATGGATTTTTGAAAACTGTTGCGTCAAGCGGTACAGTCGTAAATTATGAACTAGATCAAGTGTAGCATGTGTTTTCTGTATTCTTCTCAGTTTAATACCGTATATGGCAGCTATCCGGAAAAATAGTTTGGAGAGAGAGAAAGATAGGAAAAAAGACGTCAATTGTTTGGAGAGTGGGCCTGTAGGTGGGGGGGCAGGGTGGGGCAAGGAGGTTTCGGTGGAAGAGCCAGAGGAGTGCCCCTGGGCTAGCGTGTGTGTTGGTGACAACAGCCGGATGTATTTAGAAGGACGACGCAGGACCCCAACTTAAAAATTTAGCATCAACCGGTACAGTCGTAAATTATGAGATTGATCAAGTGTGGCATGACTTTTTAGATGGAGATTGCATGTGGTCACGTACTCCCTGGAACCCATAGTCACCCCTTCTCTGATGTGCTAGCCCAGAACATTCTCTGCCCCAATTCGCAAGACCTTTTGCTGTTTCCGTGTGCTGACAGTGTGGATTTACCAGTGTTGTCTGAGGAGGTGGTGGACAATGGCGAGACACAGGTGTCGGGGGGGGTGAGGTAGTTGTATAGGAAGCAAGTTACAGAGGGGACTCCTTGGGGGGGACTTTCTCATGATGGGACAGATTCAACTTGGGTGGATCAGGCACATTAACAGATGAATTTTTTGGGGGGTTTATTTAACTTTTATTTAGCAAAAATAACCACAGAGATATTTATTCGTTATCTTCTCTGCGCAGTCTGGCGTTGGGGTTCCTCACTTTGATGGCGAGCTGTGCCGCTCTCTCCACAATGGTCTGTAGCTTCTTAGATGGAGACTTTGTCAGCGATTTCAGTACAGAAGGACTTGTTGCTCATGCACAGAACCTCGTCCTCCATGACATTGTGGACAAGGAATTTGCGGGTGGACCAGGAATTTGCGGAACCCTGTGAGCTGCATGTGTTTGGTCTTCTACTTGCTACCGTATCCAATGTTTGGCAATATAGATTCGCAAGTAATATTATTTTTCACACCTATCCCAAAAATAAAAATGCATGCAGTATGCGCAAATAAAACTTTGAACTGGAATTGGAGAGAGGGCCTGTAGGTGGACCTCCCGAAAAATTGTTTGAAGAGAGGGCCTGTAGGTGGACCTCTGGAAAAATTGTTGGAATAGAGGGCCTGTAGGTGGACCTCTGGAAAAATTGTTTGAATAGAGGGCCTGTAGGTGAACCTCTGGAAAAATTGTTGGAATAGAGGGCCTGTAGGTGGACCTCTGGAAAAATTGTTGGAATAGAGGGCCTGTAGGTGGACCTCTGGAAAAATTGTTGGAATAGAGGGCCTGTAGGTGGACCTCTAGAAAATTGTTTGAATAGAGGGCCTGTAGGTGGACCTCTGGAAAAATTGTTGGAATAGAGGGCCTGTAGGGGGGCCCTCCTGAAAAATTGTTTGAAGAGAGGGCCTGTAGGTGGACCTCTGGAAAAATTGTTTGAAATAGAGGGCCTGTAGGGGGGCCCTCCTGAAAAATTGTTTGAAGAGAGGGCCTGTAGGGGGCCCTCCTGAAAAATTGTGCTAAAAGAGTGCCAGTTGGACCTCTAAAAAATGGCGTTTTTTGGGTCAGCATTAGGCAAAGACGATATGGAGGAGGAGGAGGAGTAGGAGGAGGAGTAGAGAGGAGGAATCGGATACATAAGTTATTTAAATCTTTAGCTGCTTTCCCCCGGAGGAGATTTGAATTCCGGTGAAATCCAGGCTTTGTTCATTTTAATAAGCGTCAGCCTGTCAGCGCTGTCAGTTGACAGGTGTGTACGCTTATCGGTGATGACGCCACGAGCTGCACTGAATACCCGCTCTGACAGAACGCTAGCGGCAGGGCAGGCCAGCACCTCCAAGGCGTACAGCGCCAGTTCAGGCCACGTGTCCAGCTTTGAAACCCAGTAGTTGTATGGAGCAGAGTGATCGGTCCGGACATTGGTATGGTCAGCTAGGTACTCCCTCACCATCTTTCTGTACAGCTCCCCCCTACTCTGCCTAGACTGGGGACAGGTGACAGTGTCTTGCTGGGGTGACATAAAACTGGCAAAGGCCTTGGAGAGCGTTCCCCTGCCAGTGCTGGACAAGCTGCCTGCTCGCCTCCTCTCCCCGCTACTTGGCCCACAGAACCATGCCCTCTGCCGCTAGCGGCGTCAGATGGGAACAATTGTTTCAGCTTGTGCACCAGGGCCTGTTGATACCTATTCACTCTCATACTCCTTTCCTCTGCAGGGATGAGAGTGGAAAGGTTCTGCTTGTACCGTGGGTCCAGGAGACTGAACACCCAGTAATCGGTGTTTGAAAAAATTCTTCTAACGCGAGGGTCACGGGATAGGCAGCCTAACATGAAGTCTGCCATGTGCGCCAGAGTCCCAACACGCAAGAATTCCCTCTCCTCACTGGCCTGACTCTCCATTTCCTCCTCCTCCTCCTCCTCCTCCAAGTCCTCCTCTTCAGCCCATACACGCTCAAGAGTTAAGGACTGAGCACTGGTACCCTCTACTGTCTCGCCAACATTCTCCTCCTCTTCCTCCTCATCCTCATCCCCCTCCTCCGATACGCGCTGAGAAACAGACCGGAGGGTGCTCTGGCTATCAAGTGACGTATCTTGCTCCACCGTCTCTTGTGACAAGCGCAAAGCATCCGACTTGATGCTGAGCAGTGATTTTTTCAACAGGCAAAGCAGCGGGATGGTGAGGCTGATAATGGCGCATCGCCGCTGACCATCAGTGTTGACTCCTCAAAGTTGCTCAACACCTGGCAGATATCAGACATCCACGTCCACTCCTCATTGTAGACTTGAGGAATCTGAGAGACCTGACTACCAGTTCTGGTGGAAGATGACATCTGGCAGTCTACAATCGCTCTGCGCTGCTGGTAAACTCTGGATAACATGTTTAAT